>PVJI01005685.1:0-93837 GCA_004026765.1 Micronycteris hirsuta | reverse complement strand
AAGGGGATAATGGGGACAAGGGTATTCAGGAACTGCTATAAAGGACACATGGACAAAACCAAGGGGGAGGGTGGAAGCAAGGGAGGGAGGTGGGTTTGCCTGGGGTTGGGGGTGGGGGTAAATGCAGACAACTGTAAGTGAACAACAATAAAATAATTTTAAAAAAAAGATCAAAAACATGTACAGTAAAATGACAACAAACTCACAGCTATCAACAAATGAACCTTAAAAAAGAAAGAAAGAAAGAAAAACAATGAAAACAAAAACAAAGCAAACAACTAGAACAGGAACAGAATCAGAGACATGAACATCACATGGAGGGTTTTCAGTGGGGAGGGGGAGGGGAGGAATGGGGGGAAAGGTACAGGGAAGAAGAAGCATAATTAGTAGGCATAAAAATAGAAGGGAAGAGGTAAAAAATGGTATAGGAAACAGAAAACTCAAAGAACTTATATGTACAACCCATGGACATGAACTAAGGGTGGGGAATGCTGGAAAGTTGGGGAGTGCAGGGTGGAGGAGGGATAAAGGGGGAGAAATTGGGAGAAATTGGGAAAATTGTAATAGCATAATCAATAAAATATACTTAAAAAAACTTCTGAAAAAATAATCAGCTAAAAATTTATCAACAACAGCAAAAAATTTGGGATTTCTACTTAAGTCAGATTCTATGGGTAAATAATACCTATGTTCCCTCATTCATAGAGTGGTGTGTGTCTAACCCAAATTTACTATCTACCAAAAACAAATTGTGATCAATATAGAAAAATAAGTTGTATTTCCCTACACATCTGAAAGTGAAATTACAGAAATAAATCCACTTGCAATGGCATCAAGAGGAATTAAATATTTAGGCATGAATTTGATCAAAACACATTAAAAGAAATTAAAGATGTTTTACATAAATGGAAATACAGCCCATGTTCATGGACTGAAAGACTTAATACTGTTCAGATGCCAACAGACTCCATATGCGAGTTACAGAGTAGTGGACCCAAAGGCAGTGCTCAAAATTGCCAGTATGTCAGAGGTAATGCACAGGCTTCGGGAGGGTGCTGCTCAGGCACTGGACAAAGACAACATAGAGGAGGACACTGGGGTCCATGTGGAGGATTTTGACAGGAAGTACAGGCCCAGCAGGCCCCCCATCGTGGGGGGCAGCTGTGATTGTTATGTGACACATGCAACCAAACACTTCATCTGCTTCTGCCTGGGCCAAAGGGCATTCTCTGTTCCAACCTGCTTAAAGCACGGACTGCGTCACATACCCTGTGATCCATCCAGAGACAAGGACTGCAGGGCACATTCCAAATACCAGAGATGGAATCTTCAGTCTTGCCTAAAGGAAGCCCTTGATCCTCAACCTTTAATGTGTATTTTGTACATGGTGGTCTATGTGCTCAGTGTTGTGTTTAATACAATTCTCAAACAACTAACAATACAAATTACATTTGTATTTATTTCCTATTCTATACTTCCGTGCCCCATGTTTTTTCTCCTCAAATCATATTTTTCTAAATTAATTAATTAACCCATAGATAAAAATTTCCTACAGGGTTTTTTCAGAAAATCATAAGCTATTCCTAAAACTCAGATGAAAACTCGAGGGACCCCCCAAAGCCAAAAACAATATTGAAAAAGAACAAAGCTGATAGTGTGGCACTTGCCAACATGAAAAGAATTTTTTGAAGGATTTTATTTATTCATTTTCAGAGAGAGGGCAAACAGAGAGAGAACGAGAGGGAGACAAGCATCAGTGTGTGGATTCCTCTGGGTGGCGCCCTACAAAGTCCTGGCCTGCAACCCAGGCATGTGTTTTGACTGTGAATCCAACCCTAGAACATGTGGTTCACAGCCAGCGCTCAGTCCATTGGGCCACACCAGCCAGGGATGAAAGGCTATGCTATACTTTCAAAAACAATTAGATAAAACGACAATCCAAAGTTTCCTCAGAACCCTTGCAGTGATCAAAAGGAATGTTATGCATAAGTGTGTACAGATATATCTAACACCTATAAATTCTTTGCAAATAAATAGTGCTACTTAATGGGTTTTTGACCTTCTTCTGGTATTTTGTACCTCATTCATACTATTGGGTCTAAAGAAAAAGTCTTGAGGGCAGCAAATGTAAACCAGTCCAATTGCTATAGGAATCATACACACTGAATGTACTTGCTATCCATAGTCTTTCAACTCTTGATTGTGTCCCCTTTGTGACCTTAAGTACCTTCCGATCCTCACCTCCAGCTATCCCTTTGGCCCAGCACTAATTCATGCTCAGCAGTTAGTTACCTGGAATCCACAAAGTACTAAGCCTATTACTAAACTACTTGCAGTTCCCTGCCTATGTGATGCTGTCTGCCACTTCATAGTTTTGGCAAAGGGGTTTCTTGATCTAAAAACCTATTCCTCTTATTCCTGTAGCTTCTGAAAGCCAACGGTCCCATTAAGACACAACAGGCACCTTCTTAGGAAAGTTTCCCTTACCCCGAAGAGTCTAAAGCCCTTCTTTCCTCCATATTCCCATAGTACCCTCTGTTTTTACCAGAGCCATTATGTCCTCCTTGTATTTTGAGCCCCATTAAAACAGAAACCTGGCCTGTTCCACTCACTACACTGGTAGTGGCCTCGGTGCCAGCCTCACTCTACGCATTCAAATGGTCTAAATGTTATTATCTATCTTTCCTCAACATACTCTATGCTCTTTGCTGGTGGACCTGTGATTAAACTTTTCCCTGTAGCAGTTTGCACTTAGCATAAGACAAGCCCATAGAAACTGTAAAATAGATTAGCTTCTTGGCATTACCATTCACCTTAAAATGTGTGGCTTTTGGAAATAGAATGTATCCCCATGTTACAGAAAGATGGGGTACTGGGGATGGTTTCTTTTGTGCTTCAGACATAGGAAAAAATACACTTGACAGACCTGAGACTACAGACTAGAAATGCTCAGTTGTGCAGCTGTGCTTTATGCTTTTATTCTCCCCCTTCACCAAAAATAAGAAAACTAGAAATAATTCCTAAAAGGAATAACTTCAAATAATCAGCTAAAAATATATCAACAACAACAAAGAAGTTGGGATTTCTAGTTAAGTCAGATTCTATGGGTGAATAATACCTATGCTCCCTCATTCGTAGAGTGGTGTGTTTCTAATCCAAATTTATTATCCACCAAAACCAAATTGTGATCAATATACAAAATCAGTTGTATTTCCCTACTCATCTGAAACTGAAATTGTAAGAACAAATACACTGCAGTGGCATCAAGAGGAATTAAATATTTAGGCATGAATTTGATCAAAACACATTAAAAGAAATTAAAGATGTTCTACATAAATGGAAAGACAGCCCATGTTCATGGATTGAAAGACTTAATACTGTTCAGATGCCAACAGACTCCACTTGCGAGTTACAGAGTCAAGGGGACCGAAAGACAGTGCTCAAAATTGCCAGTATGTCAGAGGTAATGCACAGTCCTCGGGAGGGTGCTGCTCAGGCACTGGACAAAGACAACAGAGAGGAGGACACTGGGGCCCATGGGCAGGGGTTTGACAGGAAGTACAAGCCCAGCAGGCCCCCCATCGTGAGATGCAGCTATGATGGTTACGTGACACATGCAACCAAACACTTCATCTGCTTCTGCCTGGGCCAAAGGGCATTCTCTGTTCCAACCTGCTTAAAGCATGGACTGCGTCACACACCCGGTGATCCATCCAGAGACAAGGGCTGCAGGCCACATTCCAAATACCAGAGATGGAATCTTTAGTCTTACCTAAAGGAAGCCCTTGATCCTCAACCTTTAATGCATTGTTTGGTATGTGGTGTTCTGTGTGCTCAGTGTTTAGCTTATATGACAATTAGCCAAAGTGCTTAAGTATGTATGTATTTTCTATTCCATACTTCTGTGCCTCTGCTTTTTCCTCCTCAAAATCCATTTCTTTCCATCATAAGTCTATCTATTGGAGAACTATCCCAACAAGCTCCTTTGTAGAAAATGATATGCTATTTCTGAAATTCATATGAAAACTCAAAGTGCCCCAAATAACCAAAACCATAGTGAAAAAGGAAGCTAGTAGTGTGACACTTCCCAACTTTAAAACTTACTACAAAGCTGCTGTCATCAAGACAACATGGTAGTGGCGTAAGGAGAGATGTGAGCCAATGGAATAGAATGAAGAATTCAGAAACAAACCCAGACATCTATTGTCAACTCCTTTTCAACAAACATGCCGAAACAGCTCAATAAGGAAAGGATCACCTTTTTAATACAAACAGTGCTAATAAAAGTACTGGATATGCACATGCTAAAAATGAAGTTAGCCTGCAACTTTACTCCACATGAAAAATTAATTCCAAACAGACCCGACATAAATATAAGCTAAAAGTATAAAGCTCTTATAAGAAAATATAGGTGTAAATCAGCATGATAGTGGATTAAGTAATTGTTTCATAGATGTGACAACTGAAACACAATCAAAAGAATAAAATAGACCAAGTAGATTTCATCAAATGTAAAAACTTGCCATGAAAAGGACACCATCTAAAAAGTAAAAAGGCAACCACAGAATGGGAGAAAATATTTGCAAATCATATTATCTGAAAAGGAACTTGTAGTAGAATATATAAAGAACACTTACAACTCAACTTTGACGTGGCCAGTTAAACTGGCGGAATCAGGTCTTTACATATAGTTTCCTTTCTTATGGGTAACAGTGAATTCTGTAATAAACCTTACTAAGAGGACCTCAGTACCAGTGAAGGTAACTTCCAGGAAACTATTGTTAGGATTCTTTCTCTCTGATTCATTTGCTCACAATCCAGTAGAATACTTAGGATTGTAGGTTCCATTACTATTAAAGCGTTGGCCTTCTCTTTAATTACTTGGCTGTGCAGATCATGAGTGCTTTGACCTAAAGAGAGACAAATTATTTCTTAACATTGGCAGATACTTGCAAACTAAGGGGAAGGAGCTTGTCTCAGAATGCTCGTAAAGGAGAGGCCACCACGGTAATGTCATATTTAATTCTAATATACTTATTTTATATAGCAGCTAAGAGAATCAAATGCCAAAGACAGACACTGTTAATTTGATCGCATAACTATATATGTACCCCCCAAAATCAACTTAATGTTTTATAGTTTCGTTGAGGGAGTAAATGAGTTTTCAATATCTTTGTGATTACCTCATGGAAACCATTCTTCCTGATTTAAGAAAAAGATTTTATTAAAATTTTATTTTTTAGAGAAAGGGTAAGTGAAGGCGAAAGAGAGGGAGAGACACATCGATGTGCAAGGGAAACATTGATGGTTGCCTCTCACTGCCTCTTGCAGGCCCCTGATTGGGAACCAGGCCCGCAACCCAGGTATGTGCTCTGACTGGGTATCAAACCTCCAACCTTTCAGTTTGCAGGCTGGTGCTCATTCCACTGAGCCACATCAGCCAGGGCAGAAAATTTGTTTTCTAGCCTGAGTAAACTGATAACTCACAAATGTAACTGTTACTAAGGAAATAAGTAACAAATAAGCAAAAACTGGTGGTTAAGAACCCACTAAAAACATATTTCATCATAAATCAAAGAAATAGTCATCAAATACTTCTTATGGCTCTAAAAATACTCAGCCAAATCTTTGAAATATTTTCTAGTGAGATTAGACTTCACATGAAACTTCCTAGAGGATACTGCTGTATCTGTTTCTGACATACAGAACTAAAACTCTGAGAATTTAGAAGTTTTATTATATATAAATCAGGAATACTCTAGCAGAGATAAAAATTAACCAAAATGGTTAAGTACTGTTTTATAAAGATAAATGTTGTCAATTAATGCCTACAATGTTTGTTTTAGCATGCTATTTATTGTTCTTCAATGGTAAAATCACTTAAGTCCTATTTTCTTCAGTCTATGTTATGGCTGTTGGAATTTATCCAAAACTGTGCCTTACAATTCTCTATTGAATGGCTCCACAATTTTCATTCAAATTTTGCTTCTTTTCCTATAATCCTGAGTTGACATTAATCACAGGAAGAAGAACCAGCATAAAAACCAGGATGTATATTTTCAAGTGGCAAAAATCACTACTACCTAGGAGTATTCTTTAGGGTTTAGAGATAGCTAAAGATTGAAGTTGTTTCAGTGCTGTTTCCAGAGAATTAAAATATATTTGCTGAAAATATTTTTTAAAATTCTTTGCTGAGCTATGAAATGCTTTAAAATAAACCTTTTTGTCTCCTGTTCTTTTCGGAGCTATTTGAATCCTGGAACGTTATGGGAGTGAGGGGTAAGTAAGTACAGTTATAATTTACCCATAATTTGTTGGTGGTGATTGGAAAGGGGGTTGAGGTCCGACAAGTAGTTCTTTTAAAAGGCCCCTCAAATTAAATAAATTCTAACATCTACCACTTTAGACTTGAAAAATACTATAATAAGCTTGAAAACACAGCAATACAGTATGTGAATATTATTTTAAAATATATTTCTTTTGTTCTACTTTAATTACACAAGGATTAACTAATAAACAACTTTAAATTTCCAACAATCATCCGTATATATAAATTTTTTTTAATGTTTAAATATTTCTCTGCCCTTTGTGTGGTTTTTTTCTTTGGGAATATGAAGATCTTATTATATATAACAAAGTACGTGACCCTCGTATTTTTCTTTTGAAGTTCTACAGAGATCACTCAGTAGAGCTGCGTGTCATAATTTACCAGTGGGACCAAATACGTAAGCCTAGGTCAGTATATGTAGGTTCAATTAAATTACACTGCTAGCATTTAAAAAAATAAATAAATAAATAAATAAATAAAATCGCCCTGGCTGGTATAGCTCAGTGGATTGAGCGCGGGCTGGGAACCAGACGGTCCCGGTTTGATTCCCAGTCAGGGCACATGCCTGGGTTGCAGACCAGGTCCCCGTGAGGGCCATGTGAGAGGCAACCATACATTGCTGTTTCTCTCCCTCTCTGTCTCCCTCCCTTCTCCTCTAAAATAAATAAATAAATAAATAAATAAATAAATTACACTGCTAGCATTTCAAATAGTGGCAATTGATTGTGGAAATTCCTAGAAAAAATATAAAAAGAGATAAATAAGAACTATGCAGAATATCAAAAGCCAGTATTATGCCTTGGCCAGGTGGCTCAGTTAGTATGGGAGCATAGTCCCATACACCAAAAAGGTTATGGGTTCGATGGGTCAGCTTATGGGTTTGATGGGTCAGGACACACACCGAGGTTGTGGCTTTGATCCCCAGTTGGGTGCATACGGGTGGCAACCAATCCATGTTTCTGTCTCACATTGATGTTTCTCTTTCTCTCCCTTCCTCTCTAAAATCAATAAACATATCCTTGGCTGAGGAATTTTTTTAAAGTCAATATTATAACATAGTTTTTCTGAGGTTTCTGTAATTTTTCGTGTTCTAATTAACTCCATGTTGTGGTATTCTTGGGGTCAACACAAAGGTCATGATGACAATCAAACGCCATTCCAATACGTGGTGCCATGTACATACGCACTGCATTCCAGGAGCAAGGAATGGAAGCAGTCACCCCTAGCACAGGCGATAGGGGATACATTGTTTGCAGAGCATTTAAAAACAATAAAACTTAGGAAAAGTCATCTGCTTTTTATTTTCAGGATCAAAGTAAACTGACAGTGATAAAATACTCCTCCCTGTAGGGCAGAGTCTCCCACTCCACCCTTTGAACACTACTGCCTATATGAGCTCAAAAATACAACATAACCAATGCATTTGAGATATTTATTGTGTAGAAGGATCTCATTTTCACTTTTATTTTCAATTTTTTAAAATATAAATATAGAAGAATGTTATCGGTACTAACAAAGGCAGCTGCAGCCTGTAATAACTTTAAATGTAGAATATATACAGTATTTCTTAAAATTCCAGTGAGGTTGAGAGAAGAATTGTGGACATGAGCTTACAGATATTGTACACATTAAGCATTCAAATATTGATAATCCAGTGTTTTAAAAAGTCACAAGTATATGCCTGAGGTAATAACTGTAAGAGCAAAACATGTCACACTTGCATTTAACGCATGAGAATCTGTGACTATCAAACCAAACTCCCACAAAGGATTTGACTCCTTAGAAATTCATTCTAAGACTTAGTGTAAGACCTTTATTTATTTATTTTTTTTTCATGTAAGACACCCATCCTTAAGTAAGGATTTATCACTTTATTGACCTGGACTAATTCAAACAATGTTCCAATCACGTTCACATTATTGAAGCCCATGTGTATTTCAGCTGACTCCTTGCAGCCTGAGTTCATGAAGATATGAAGAATTGTGGAACCAAAAAAAGAACAAAAACCATTAGCAAAAGAAAATAAACATTAAAGCACAAAAGCACCTGCACTGATGTTCTTACTGGCCACAGTTTCCCATACTTCTAGAATTCTCCAACACTTTACCTGTAACACGTTGGAGTTAGGGGAGGAACTAGTGTTTTCCACACATAAAAGTTTTCTTTCAAATGCTCTGGTATAGGTGGGGGGAAAACCCATAATGAACAACAACAACAAAAAAGAAAACGATAAACATTTTATATACACGCAAAAAGGCAAACACAATGACCAATGGTTTAAAGAAATACAAAGTAAAATTTATTAGTAGTATATGTAAAAAAATAATTTGACTTGCTTGGGCAGAAGCCTTAATTTTTCTTTCCTTTGTGAGGGCACTGACTAAATTAGAATGACAAGAAATTGACTTCCAGGCTATATTATTCAGGATATTACTATGTGTATTTGTATATTTATATGAACTCTATCATAGCATATAAAAAATACATGTTTAACTGGAAGGAAGGGAAAAAACTGTACCTCTGTTATTTATAAGTCAGTTCACATTTGCATTATCAAATTTAATCATTGTTGGTTGGATATAAGTTTTGTTGTCTATCAGAAAATAAACACATTTACACATTTCAGAAAATGTGTTTGTATTTCCACAGGTAAAACAAATAGGTATCAATTTCTTGGACAAGTAGAATTCCAGTGTTAGAATACATTCTTACATGAATTATTTCTAAATTACTACTTAATCTTATAAGGAATTTACAATTGGGAACTTCATTAATAAGTATATATTCATAAATAAATATATAACTGCTGTGCTTTGTTAAGGCACTGGCCTTTGGCCATTATATATTTATATTCACATTATGTGTGATATACATTAAATAAATATATATATCATACAAACCAAAGGCAAAAAGAGGAAATTCACTTAAAATCAGAATCTGACTTCGAATATCCCTGTTAAAAATAAAATTTCCAAGATAGTTTGTAAATTCATTGTTTGAAGCAGTTTCTCTTTGGGCCAAGGTTATAAACTGTGGTTCAGCCCCCAGGTAAGTCCACAGAAGTCTATTTAACCCATAATTTAAATGAATTTTCGTACCATGTTCAAGAGATGCAGAAACTATTCACCAATTTAGGAGTTTGTTTTGGTTTGGTTTTCTTTTTCTATAGGAACTGGTTTTTAGCTGTGGGACCAAGGGATTGTACTCCCACAGTATGGGTCTTAGGAAAGATTGTCAGGGTCAACAGCAACAGAGAAAAGAATGAAAAAAAAACCAGTAGCAACATCAGAGAAGAAAAAATGGAGTCTGCAAGGACATGGGCGACTAATTGAGTAGATCCGTAAGTAAGGGTGGTTTCTCCTACTGCCCCACCCAAACATTCATTAATTTAAGAAACAACTTTATTTTACAAGTGAAAGTTTCAAAAAGTAACAAAAATAACATAAGTGAAAAATTTTTAACAAAATACCTCTCTGGTCATTATAAGGGGATGTTTTCTGTGATTGAGAAATATGGTGCAAAAGTACAAACTGGATTATGTTGGGCAAATCAATGTTTGTATTATATAATAAGGTTTAGACCAAAAAAGTTTTCAAGACAATTTTTCATTTACATATATACAGCCCCACTGTAGTCTGGCCTGTGTACAAAGCCTGCCTGCGGTTGTATAGAAAAATCCTCTGGCTAGACTGCAAGTTTTACAGGTATACTCCATGTGATCAGGTTGTCTTTTCCCTGAAATGTTAAAATGCTTTAGTGTTATTCTATTATTGTCTCCTTGTTCTATAAAACTGCACCCATTTTTCCCATTTTTAGTAGCATAAAGAGAGAGATGTTGAATAGACAGGGCAGGAGAGAAATGAAAACTTATATTCCGTAACATTAGCAAAGAATAACATAACATTCTAAAAACAATTCCAAAAAGAGAATAGCGACCATGTTTAAAAAATCAAGACTGGTCATTTACCCTCTGTGGGCTCTGAGGACCATAAATTAATCCTAATCCACAAATCTCGAGTTGCCTTAGCCCACAGACTGCATTTTGCCAAGGATTTTCAGTTATGCCAATACATATGCAGGTGGCTCTCCCTCTGACATCAGCAATACTTAACTGGATCCTTTTAAAATAACAAAAATATAATTATATTAGATGACAACAATAACTTATAAGATATAATTATTGTATTATAACATACTTATATAATATACATTTATATTATAATATGTATTTGACAGATATTTGTTTATTATTCTGCTCTTAGTCTTGTTCTTCAAATATGCCTGGAAAAGAATTTTAGACAAATTTATAAGTGGAAATATTTAAATGTTCGATTACTTTATAGTATTAGAAGATGTATATTTGGTTATTATGAAAAAGCAAATTAAAACTCCCTAAATGTACTATAGAAGATTATACATATATATTACACAAAAGGAGTAGGGATTCCTTCCTCTTCTTCTTCCTTTTTCTTGAGGGAAAAGCTAGCAAGCTTAAGCTTTAATTAACAGGTTAGAAAAATGAATTTTACACACATACTAAATTAAAAGTTCTATTAGTAACTACCTAAGTTTAAGTCACTAGGTTTCCTAGCCACTTCAATGGAATCAGCAGTCATGGATCCAGCCCCAGCCCCAAGACTGGACCGTCGTAATGATAGTTCCAGGGCAGAAATCTGACGCAACTCTTTGCGACACAGTTTTACAGGCATGACACCATGAAGCTGTCTAACATTTCCCATCGGCTGAATTTGAGATGATGGTTGACTGTGAGGTTTTAGAAACTGATTCTCCTCTATTTCTGTTTTATCCTCTTTGCTTAACAAATGCCCACTAGTGGGTGCTAAAGAGCTATAAATGGGAGGTAATTCTGGGCCATCTTCCCAGAGCTTCTGAGGATTTGGCTGCGTTCTTGAGCTGCTTCCTGAACCGTTTAATTCTCTTTCCCCTTCACTTAATTTCATACTTTCAGTTCTAGATGCCCATTTTAATTCTTCTGAAACCAAGCCTGCTTCTTCTGTATGCAGGATTCCATCACTAGCATCATGATCTAAAAATAATCCAAAAAGAAAAAAAATTAGATATTTCCTCAAAAGCAGCTTTTTTAGTCATGATATCTAACATAATACCTTCTTATTACCCAATATAAATTCTTTCAGCTTTTTTTCTGTTGTTAAATGACTTCTTAAACAAACAGAAGTGTGAATATGAATTATTCTTATTTTACTTCGAGGCATCTTGCATATGAATAACTGAGAACTTTTCATTCCTAGAACAAAGTTGAGAAATAGTCTGCTAGTCATTTTGGTACTCCCTGGAAACACAGGAGTGCATTGATTGGGCCTCCCTGGTGCCCTTCCACACGTGCCCTCCACTGAGCTTTCCGCTTGTGATCACATCCAAATTCTGGCTACGTAAAGTCATTACTGGAGAATACTGTGTCTGCCCCTACTTGCAATGACTCTTCCAGGACTTGGCATTATATGTGTGAAAATGTAGTCTTGGTTAGCACTCCTAGCATGATAGAAGCATTCTGCTCTCTGAATATACTCTGGGGTTCTGTCAAAATGGAGATGGGAGTATAGGTCCTCAGTGGGGGATACCCTGTTGGAACACAGCTTTGAGGTCCTCAAATCATAGAATCATTTAATAGCAAAGACAAAAACTTGCTTAAGGGAAGTCCATATAGGTATTGATCGGACCTATTATAATGAAAAATGCCAACTTTAACATATGTTGACACATGATTAGTACATTCTAGTCCTATGAATACCAAATTTAAACACAGAGGTTGTACAATAGCAGCTCCCAAGCCAAATCTAGCCCATGGATAGTTTTTACTTAGCTTATAAAATAATATATGACCCAGTCCTAGGCAGTGTGGCTCAGTTGGTTGGAGTATTGCCCTGTAACCAAAAGGTTGTAGGTTCGATTCCCAGTTGGCACATGCTTTTGTTGTGGGCTTGATCCCTGGTCTGGACACTTACAGGAGGCAACCAATCATGTTTCTCTCTTTCCCTTCTCAAAGCAATGAAAAAAATGTCCTTGGGTAATGATAAAAAAAAAATACAATAAAATTAAAATTAAAAAATAATACATGACCCAAATTTAAAAATTGTACAGTTTCATATAAAGATATAGACTTCCAACATTTCTAGGAAAAAAGAGAACTGATAGTTTCTGCCTGGCAACAGCAACTGGAGCAGAGCTGTCCCTGCCCACCTAGACACTGGCTGCAGGTGCCACTGCTCACGTGGTCTTCCCTGCTCCTGCAGGCATGTTAGCTTGTGACCCCTGGTTTAAAACATTTTCTAGTTTTTAAAATTCTCTCACAAAAAAACCTGAACTAGCAAATGACACAGATCGTTGCACAGAACTAGCAGATCCTCACAAAGCTGACCACGGACAGTGGCTCCCAAGGTGTGCTTCACAGTAGAGCCAATAGGAATCCTTTAAAAATCCTGATGCACAGGTCATGATGCCACATGTGAAACAGCTCAGATGGACTCACTAGGGAAGTCACTCCCAAGCCCACTCAGGTCTTAGAAAGTTTCCCTCTTCCAGAATTTTACCATTCGGGAACAAATTAGAGAAACATTAATCCACCCAAAGGTCACAAAGCTAGTAAAATAAGAAATTAGGATTCCAGCCCAGGTCTTCTGATTCTAATATTCCTCACACAGAGTTTTATAGTGATTTGAATTGATACAAGGATATGGATTTAAATACTTAAATAAGTGCATAGACTGCATGTCCATATAAACTGATTTTATCCTCACAAAATATGTTAGAAAACAGATACTATAGAAGGCATGAACAAGAAGTAACTATATTATTTTGGTCAAAAGACTCATTTTCATGCCCTTAAAAATACTAAAACTAATCAAAGAAGATAAATATAAGCCTGGTAGGCAGACAATGAAAAGACTACTATCAAAAACCAATGAACTCAATACAAGACAGTTATGTATTAACTAGGGTATTGATTATTAAGCATATAGTACTTTTTAGGCAACTCAGAATTATAAATTGCCATATTTTATAATTCAAACAAATCTTGTTTAATGTCATTATATTAGAGTAACATTTTGAGATAGGATATAATACAAGCTATATCCCCAATATGATTCCAACTGCATTTTTTTTAAAGCATGGGGAAATACTGACCAGATTTATACTAAATGTTAATAGTTCTAGGAAGAATTATGAGTGATCTTTTCCTGTATTTTAAAATTTTTCTATAATGACTGTATATCACTTTTTATAGAAAAAAAGTATTTAAGATGTTTCTAGGTAGAAGAGCAAACTAGCTGAAATAATATCTTCCACATTATCATCAAGACTAGTTCTCTCAAGAAAGTTGGTCAGATGGGAGTAATTGTTACTTTACACAACTCCAAGATTATTTAACTTAGAGGTTTTTGTCTTTGTCTCCTTAAAGAGCGAGATGAGGATCCAAGTTTCTTAAACCTGTGTTCCACCATACCACATGGTCATTTGAAGAGAGGTCTAGGCAGTAGTATAAACACGGGTCATTTAAACACTAGATATCTAATGTCAGATATCTCAAATTTGAAAGGGAGCTTAAACTAAAACGACCTTACACTGATTGTTCTGTTTCCTATTTAACATCTTTTTACATTTAATATTTTGTAAGTAGTGTTTTAAATAAAAGGTTCAGCTATATACTGCAAGGAGTTTTCAAGTAAATGTTTTAATTATATTAGTAAGTACCTCTGCAATACTACATTGAGAATCAGAAAGTTTAGTCTCTTTGGCTAGATTTGTATGTTTGCATCATATCTCTATCCTAAGACAACTTTTATCCTGGAATACCGGACCAGGAGTCAAAAAATGAAGAACCTTAGACCACATTCTTACTACTGTTCTGTCCATGAGTCACTTGGCCTCTGTAAGTTTCAAGTCCTTCCTCTAAAAACAGGGTTAGCAGACATGGGCCTACCTTGAGTTTGAGGGTTAAATGGAACTACTTGTGAAAACATGTGTAAATTATAAATATCATAAATATAAGGTAGCATTAGAACTACTTTTCTTTTGTTTTAAGATTTTATTTATTTATTTATTTTTTAGAGAGATAGTAAGGGAGGGAGAAGGAGAAGGAGAGACATTGACCAGTTGCATCTCTCATGCCCCCAACTGGGGACATGGCCTGCAACGTAGGAATGTGCCCTGACTGGGAATTGAACCAATGACCTTTCAGTTTGCAGGCCAGCACTCAGTCCACTGAGCCACACCAGCCAGGGCTAGAACTACTTTTCTAAAATATTACTGAGTTTTAAATTCTAAAACTATGTTAATTATGCTATGTTAATTATGCTTGCATTATATATTTAACATATAAACTTTTCATTACCCATACATAGATAATTTTTCACTGGTCTTTTGTTGTATCCATCTTTAAGCAGTTTTCTCTACAGATACAAAAGAGTTATGTTCTAAAAGGTAGTAAAATCAAATTTTCATAAGCCACACTTGGATTATTAGAAGTCTTCTGTTTTCTCTAAAGGAAGGCTAATTCTTTCATAAAATGTAGAATATATTCTTTCAGAAACATTGATTCCTCCTTGGAGGGCTCAAAGAAAGTGTATTTTAATCATGGCACTTTTCACTTTTGCAAAGTATTCTGTCATGTTTAGTATTTCATTTAGGAAGGTGTTACTTCTGCATCTCTATACATAATTATGCAAGAAAACATCTTTTGTCTCCACAATGGGTTTTACTGAATTTTTGAGTTTCCAGAGGTCATGATATGAAAAAGACCTGATCTTAGAAATATATATATTATTTTACCTTTACTTTTATTATTCTCTAATTATTTTACATTTTTGTGTGATAATCAGAAGATGTAATTTACCATAAAACAGGAAAACAACAGCTATCTTAGATTATAGGGTTATCTTACGTCAGGGAACAAAAAAGCCCACAGCACATGGCAGGCACTCAACACACACAGTTCCCTTCACACATACACACTTATCCACTCCTTCCCTTTTCCTATGGCTCTGTCTGTCTCACACATAAACTAGGGAACTATTTTTATTTACAAAGTCAAACAGAAGGTACATCTCCAATCCTAAGTAACCAAATCAATTGGGAAAAGCTAACCTACAGATCAGACCAACTTCACCCCATGCTAGCGAAACAGCAGGACGAGTAGCATGCAATGTCTTACATTCCGATGGTGCCAGTCGCCTGCGAACTGCTTCCCCTAACAATTCCTTAAGTTTCTTCTTAAGATCTCTGCTGGTTTTCTTATAGAAATAAAGATCTTTTTCCAGCTGTTGGATTTTATCTTCATATGTTCTTAAAGTTTCCATAATGCCTTCCCCATCTTGCTCTATAAAACAGAAATTTACATTTAAAATCAGCTTAAATGATTGAAAATTAGGTTTTAACATAGTCCCCAGACCACATTTAAAGGGTCAGAAGTATGTTATCATTGTATCTGTCACCTGAATAGATTTGTTTTCATCTACAATTCGGATTCTTCTGCCTGTAACATTTTTCAAAGTAGGATTGGTGCCTTAGTCAATTTCTCTACCCTACCCCCTACAAACTACCACATTTTTATGATTCATAAGCACTTTTTGAGTAGCTACTAACTAGATTTATCCTTAGAACAACAGAAGGATTTTTTTCTATAAAAAGTTCACTTTTGGAACTCTGTCCACCAGCTGCATCAGTATCTTAAAGTTTGTATCAGGATTAGTGGGTATATGAAAAGCCACAAGCCTAAAATTTATAGGTCCAGAAATATACAACCAAAAAAAGAGAACTCACCAAATAAAGAAAAAAAACCTGCTAAAAGAACCTAGAAGATAAAATTACAAAGGAAAACACCACAAAAGAGGAGAAAATAGCATAAGGCAAATTCCAATTTATGCTACAATATAGTAACTTAAAACTTCTAATTAATATTTTTAAATATCTAAAAATGTCCCCATTGGGATATTTTCTAAAACCAGTAAAACTCAGTAACCTTTGGAAAATATGGACTTTCAGACCTACTCTTTCCTATTGGTAAATTTATAAAATGGTCGTACTGGTTTGTAATTTTCTTTTGTTATAATTGGCTGTTTTGTAAAATTTTATCTAAGTGTATTTGTATATTTACAGGGTGGGACAAAAGTAGGTTTACAGTTCATATGGAAAATAATATAATAATTAATAAATAATGATAAAAGAATAAACTGTTTCACATACTCACAGCTGTAAACTTACTTTTGCCCCACCCTGTATAATTAACCCATCATCTTAAAAGATACTTCAAAGTAAAGAATATCATAAATAAAAATCCCCATAAAGGATATCAAATAAATAAACTTAATTTTATATCCCATATTCAATTGAAGTTAGAAAATTTATAAATTGTTAACATTTTCAGATACAACTTTGCTAGGAAAAACTTGTTTCAGTTTTTGAAATGAATTTTTAAGGCTCTCACTTTTACAGCCCAAGACAGAGCTCAAATAAGGTAAGCAGAGCACATCTGAATGGTATGATGTATGGAATCCTGTCAAGACAATCCTGTCATCAGGCAACTGGATGCCAGTTAACTAATTACAAAATTAACTTGGAGGCAAATTGCCTCAACATTCAAATTCATATATTTTGTGATTTTCTGCTTCCTCAGGTTGCTTTTTCCAGATCCCTTTTAACTCATTTCCAGCTATAGATTCCTAAGTATCAAGACTAAGCAGCTAAGCAGCCCAGACAGAAGCATTACCAGTATCACCTAGCAGTGATTTTGTTGCCATAGCAACTGTTTGTGTACCAGCCATATGCCGAGGTAATGTGAGGACTGACTGCTATGACAGCTCTTCCCACACCACAGTTGATGGTTGAACTATTGGAAACAGATATGTGGCCATCAATGGCAGGCAAATTTTGACTTAAGATATAACCTTAATGCATAAAAGTTATAATCAACTGAAAATTATAACAAGAAACATAACTAGAAATCTGACAGAGCCTATCACTTTAATTTTATGAAGGGAAAGTAATTTAAATATCAAGGTACTATATCCTTAGGAGATAGAAACTTTTCAACTGTACACCACAAAGCCAAAAGTCATCCCACATCTCTACATAAACACTAGACCAACAACAAACTAATGGGATTGCAGCAGTTCTTTTGTGTGGCACTGGGGACCAGCACAAGGCGTGACATTTCGAGCACAAATAGCCCTACATGAAAGGCAGCAATGCCAAAATGTGCTAACCAAAACATACAAAAACATGTATCAGTAGTTAACTATTTAAATGGACTTTTAAATGATCAAATGCTGTTCTACCTTCCTTCCCAAATCCCCCTCCTACTCATCATCACTACAGAGCTGACACCAGGGGAGGTACCTTGGAAATGATGTAACAGCAACTGCATTTTTTGCTCATGTTCCTTTTGCTGGAGGGTCAGTCTCCGGTCACACTGCAATTTCAGATGTTCCAGTGCAGATTCCAACTCACGAACCATATTATCCCGTTCCAGAATCTGCATTTTAATTTCTTTATTCTGTAACTGTAGTTTCCGTTCAGCTTCTCGCAAATTAACCACCTAGCAAATACATGTTTTGACTTCTTAAGTGTATCTTAGATAGCCTGATATAATACATTAATCTACTTTTGTTAGGCTTCATAAGATAAACTTCCTTAATCACCATGGTATAATTAGGCAACGCTTTGTAACATACCCACAGAATAACCTAACAGCCTTTTGGATTTGTTAGGATTCTGAATTGGTAGTAATTTTATTTAAGCATAATGTTACTCTACTAATCAGCCCTCCAACATTTCTTAGACATTTATAATCCCCTAATTTACATTTAAAATCCTATAATTCTGTTTCTCTAGTAAGCAGATTCAAAAGCTAAGAACTCTTGTAACACCTAGATAATTCCCCATGTTAAATCCAAAATGGATGTTACAGATAAATGACAGAATTTTTTAAACCCTAAATAGAGAGTTTGGTTTTAGATTGTGCATTTAGTCCATTGGGTTATTCTCTGCATTGATAATCAGTCAAACTGACTGTGTCACAGAGCTTGTTCATAATGACTTTTTTAGAAAATCACTCATTTCTACAAATGGTTCTCAGGATCAGAAAATCCACTGACCTTGGCCTGGATGCTTTAGGTTAAGAACACTTGATCTAAGGACACCACAAAAGAGTTATCTATATCCAAACCTCAGACAGTACTCCACCATTTCTCTGCCCTCCACACCCAGCGATAGAACACACTCTCATCCCTAACAGCAGCTTTCTACTGACAGGAACTATCAAAGAGGAGGGCTGGGTATAACATTCCATTAATTTTTCATCTCCACTTCACTTGTCTAACGGAATTAGAACTTTATTTTAAAACCTCAGTTTTTACTGTTCATTAATTGCCTGATATTCCCTTAAAAAGTTATCTACTTGTTTAACACTTCATAATAAAAATCGTAAGAGAATACATTAGAGAAAAGATGGATATAGTTCTCCATGGTAAGAAACATCTCTGGATCAGTAAATCGTCAAATATGTATAAAAAATAAAATATTTTTGCAGACAACTGTAATTGAACAATAATAAAGTAATAAAATTTTTTTTAATTTAATTAATATTAAGCACATTCAGGTTAATGCTAAAATCTATTACTGTCTTTGCCAGTTTCCTATCACTTCATTTCCATATCAATTCACAGGTTATGATGAAAAAGTAAATGTACCCCTATCCTACAGCAACGAAGGAAAGGGAACCCAAACTTGAAGGCCCTTAATTTTTCATGAAGGCTGATTAGCAACATCCAAATCTAGAAAATATCAAGAAGTAGTGACTAAGAAATATAGCTTAAATTCTTTTATTTTAATCACTATTTCAAAAAGCTCTTTACAAAAGGCCCTTCAACCTAAAGACCCACACAAAGTTAGGCCTATACACTTAGAAAACCGCAAAACTTTCTGATAGCATGCAGTATTACAAAGAGAAATCATGCTTACATCTGAAGTTACACCATCAAATCTTTAAGGCTTTCAATTTCCTTAGGAATTCTAAATAAATGTGAGATATATAAGCATCTTGGTCCTTATTTAGAAGAAAATCCTCCATCCCTCAAAAACTAACCTTATTGAAATATCTGAAAAGGATAGCTCTAATCTCAATAGGATTTAGGCCAATTAGCTTTTCCAAGACATTTGCTTCACTATGAGAGAGGTTTTGAAATGAAGCTCTGAGCGAGTTCTGGCGACTTCGGATACTTTCATTCTTGTATTCAATTGCAGCTTCTAAAGCTTCAATCTCTTCTTCAAGTTGGAAAAGAACATGTTCTTCCTAGACATAATACAACAGAAATCACTCATTTTAAATGAAATAGTATAACTTGGACTTTGTCATACTTATGTGCTAATTTACTTGCAAGTTCACACTTAATGTCATTGATAGGTTCTTGGAAACTGCAACTGTAAGCAAAACAATGTATAATGAAACCAATTTTACCATACACTAATTGATACAAACAAGAGTTAAGTTCCTACGGCATATGTCTATCTGGCCATAAAAACATCACCAAACCTCTAAATAAAGACCCAACAAATAGTATTAAACACTGAAATAAATGTCAGCTCTATATACATTTAAGAAAGATTAATAAAAACAAGTGAGATAATGATTTCCAACACACTGATTCCAGTTCAGAGTTATGGGTGGCCAGAGCATGTCCCTGCAGCTCATGGTGCGAGGTGGGAACCCACGCTGGATGTCTTTCCATTGCAAAACATGCTACACCCACATCAATACTCACTCAGACTGGAACAATTTGGACACACATCTTCTAATGTGCAGAACTTTGGGATGTGGAAGGAAACGGGAGCCCACAGAGAACCCTCACAGACGTGTAGAAAGCATGCAAATGCCAAACAGACAGTGGCCCCAGCCTGGAATTGATTTTTTTCCTCATCAACATTATAATGAAATGAGACTTCAAGTCAAGATGGAGGTGTAAGTAAACACAGCTCACCTCCTCGCACAACCACATCAAAATTACAACTAAACTATAGAACAACCATCACTTAGGACAGTTACATATTGAAATGAAGGGAAGTCCAACAACTATGGGATTAAAAAACCACATCTACCCACACTGGTAGGAGAAGTGGGTAGATGTGGAACAGGCTAGCCCCATACCCACATTTGATGGATAAAAATTCAGGAGGAATATCATGGGAATGAGGGGTCAAAGCCCCACACCAGAACCCCTAGTCCAGGGTTCCAGTGCCGAGAAGGTAAGTCCCCATAAATTCTGGCTATAAAAACTAGCAGGGACTGAGTCAGTGGAAGAAACTGCGGGATTCCCAAGCAGTTCCTCTTAAAAGATCCACACATAGAATTACTCAGACTCACTACCTCTGAGCTCTGGTGCTGAGGTAGCAGCATGAAAAGCACCAGTGGCATACAGAGAGGAACTGAAGTGTCTGGCTTCAGGGTGAGAGCTGAGGGACAGCTTTCTCCCAGGCAGAGGTCATTGTTCCTTTACTGAACCCTCCCCCCCACAGAGCTACAAAGACAGCAGGTGGGTGCCATATGTGAGAATCTATCAATGTAGCTCATGCTGTTTGCCCCTTGCCCTGGAGACCCCCCGAGACTCTACCCCACCCAAATCACCAGTCTGCCCAAGCTGTTAACATGGCTTTTCTATATGAATGGCTTGTCTTGGCTCACATTTCACATCTTCCTAAATCCTCTCAAACAAGCAATAGCTAGCCTCAGTGAGTTCCCAGCCCCCATACCTCTTGCTAAGTGGCCCCAGGCCAAGGACTAGCAGCAGCCAGCCAGGGTTCACAGCTTGGCTTTGCCTAGGAACCTCCAAGCCCAGCACACGCAGCGGCAATCTGCAGGTTGCTCTGAACACCTCATGTTGGGTGGCTCCCAACAGAGCTCCCAGGCAGAACATGGTGGGGGCTGATGCTGGCCTGCAGCAGCCGGCAAATCCCAGAGCCTGAAAATCCTGTGGACAGCTACAGACCACATCGGGCACCACCACCCTGCCCTTGCACAGTTGATCTTCATGGAGGGCAGAGGTTGGTGGTCAGTGGTCACAGCTAGTCCTTGCACCTGACTGGCCTGGGTAAATCCCTCCCATTGACCTGCCAACAGCAACTGAGGCTTAACTACAAGAGGAAGGTGTACTCAGCCCACTCAGAACCTCATACCCAGCTTGGGTGATTGGAGAGGCTGTGCCTCTGGACTCTATAGGCCACCTGCTATATTAGGCCACACTACCAAGACATGGAGTCATAGCAGCTCTACCTCATACATAGAAAAAGAAAACAGGGAGGCTACTAAAATAAGGAGACAAAGAAACATGGTCCAAATGAAAGAGATTAAAACTCCAGAAAAAGAACTAAACAAAATGGAGAAAAGCAATCTATCAAATGCACAGTTCAAATCACTGGTCATAAGGATGCTCAAGGAACTTAGTGAGGGCCTCAACAGCATAAAAAAGATCTGGTCAGCCATGAAGGATACACTAATTGAAATAAAGAACATTTACAGGGAAACAACAGTAGAGTGGATGAAGCTGAGAATCAAATCAATGACTTGGAACATAAGGAAGCAAAAAACAACCAATCAGAACAACAAGAAAAAAGAATCCATTAAAATGAGAAGAGTGTAAGCAGACTCTGGGACAACTGCAAGTGTTCCAACATTTCCATCATAGGGGTGCCAGAAGGAAAAGAGAAAGAGCAAGAAATTGGAGATCTATTTGAAAGAATAATGAAAAAAACTTCCTTGATTTGGTGAAGAAAAAAGACATACAAGTCCAGGAAGCACAGAGAGTTCCAAACAAGATGGATACAAACAGGCCCACACCAAGACACATAATAATTAAAATGCCAAAGGTTGAAGATAAAGAGAGAATCTTAAAAGTAGTTAGTTACCTACAAGGGAGTTCCCATAAGACTGTCAGCTGACTTCTCAAAAGAAACTTTGCAGGCTAGAAGGGACTGATAAGAAATATTCAAAGTCATAAAAAGCAGAGACTTACAGCCAAGATTGCTCTACGCAGCAAAAATATCAGAATCGAAGGGCTGATAAAAAGCTTCCCAGACAAGAAAAAACTAAAGGAGTTCATCATCACCAAACCATTATTATATGAAATGTATAAAGGACTTATATATTTCTATCAACAATTTAATCTAAAAAATAAACTAAGCAAACAGAACAGCCAAATCATGGCTACAGAGAGCGTTTTGATGATTGCCAGATGGGAGGAGGATGTGGGGGAATGGGTGGAGAGGTGAGGGGATTGAGTACAAATAGGTAGTTACAGAATAGCCATGGGGATGTAAAGTACAGTGCAGGAAATGGAGTAGCCAAAGAACTTATGTGCATGACCAATGGACAAAAACAAAGGTGTGGGGATTGCCTGAGAGAGAGGGGAGTGCTGGGTTGAGGGTGGCAAAGGGGGAAAAATTGGGACAATTATAGCATAAGCAATAAAATATAATTTAGGAAAAAGCATTATAACAACATGACTTTGAACGAAATGACCTCATTCAAGGACCTGCTGTGTTTGAGCCTAACGGACTACTAAACTTTGGGAAAAGAATGTTTACTGCATGCTTGCTTTGCTACATGGTGCACTGTTTGCATACACATGCATAACATATAGTCATTAATTCCTGAAATAAACCTATGCAGTAAAATGGAAGAGGCAGAAGCTTACGTAAGTTAAGAAACATTCCAAGGTCACACAGCAAATGATGATCACCAGGGATTACACTCAAAGCCTCAGCCCACAGTATTAGCAGTTTTGTCATGTATCTCCCTCCCTAGCTTTTAACGTATATTATGTGTCAGTGAGATCTGGAGACCCTCTGATGTTTCTTCAAGGATCCATTAAAACAATATATTTCTAGGAGGGAAAGAAAAATAGATTCAGGATAAATTAAGAACTAAATCAGCCCTGGCTGGTGTGGTTCAGTGGGTTGAGCATCAGCCTGTGAACTGCAAGGTCACTGGTTTGATTCCCAGTCCGGGCACATACCTGGGTTGTGGGCCAGGTCCCCAGGTGGGGGTGTGCAGGAGGCAACCAGTTGATGTTAATCTCTCACACATCAATGTTTCCCTTCCTCTCTTCCCCCCCATCTCTAAAAATAAATAAATCTAAAAAATAAAAAAAATCTAAAAAAAGAAAAATTGGTAGAATAGCCATGGGGATGCACAGCACAGTATAGGAAATGGGAGTAGCCAACCAAACAGCTTATATGCATGACCGATGGTCATGAACAATGGTGTGGGCACTGTTTGAAGGAGTGTGGGCGCTGGGTGGAGGGCGGCAGAGGGGGGCAGGGTGGGAAAAATCAGGACAACTGTAATAGCATAATCAATAAAATATTTAAAAAAGAACTAGTAATCAGATTTAAGTCTCGGGAAAAAAACAGTATGTCATTTTTAAAAAAGTAGTAAGGATTTAAAGACATGAAACATTTCATAAGATTTCTATGAGACATCATTGAAGGGAATATACAGGCATTAAAAACGGTGGCAACATAACATTTTTTTCATATACCAGAGGTTTCCTTTGTAGGAAAAAATATGATGAAATATGATGAATACCTGTCAGAATATCTTTGAACTATCCAAATAACATATTATTTGGGGGGAGGGACCCAAATCTCTGGTAAGAAATTACTTAGGACTTGGTGACATTTGAATATATATATATCTGTATACCTGTACATATGGTGGATGTCACCTAAACTTTAAGTTCCTTGAGAGCAGAGTGTCTTGTCTCTATTCATGTCCTGATTGCCTTGCACAGTATATATCATACAGTTTAAACTCAGTTAAGTGTCTAATGAATGAGTTAATGAAAAAGGAGAGAGAATGTTTTCATTATGTCTTGGTTATATAACCCAAGTATTTCTTTACACTTCTCTCCCCAGCATTTCCAGAAAGATAATGTCAGTATTTTTAATCTACCTAAAGAATAGAGTGACTTCCAGCCCTGGCTGGTATAGCTCAGTGGATTGAGCGCGGGCTGGGAACCAAAGGGTCCTGGTTCAATTCCCAGTCAGGGCACATGCCTGGGTTGCAGGCCGGGTCCCCAGTGAGGGCCATGTGAGAGGCAACCATACATTACTGTTTCTCTCCCTCTCTTTCTCCTTCCCCTCTCTCTAAAAAGAAATAAATAAAATCTTAAAAAAAAAAAAAGAATAGAGTGACTTCCAGAACTCCTTTTCTGAAATTCAGGGAAATGGTACGTAATAACCTGTTCCAGTGGAAGGTCAAAGAATACTTGTTTTTAAAAGCCATTTTATACAATATCCTGAAAGAGCCATTTTGAAAAAAAAAAGTTCTACAACCATTTTATTTCTCTGTGCAATCACTAACAATCATGGAGGGCCTGGAAGAGATTAGCCAAATAACATATCTGCATATATGCATAGCCCATGGAGATAGACAACAATGGGGTGAAGGCCTGGTGGGGGATGGGTTGAAGGTGGCAAAGACTGGAAAAATGGGGGACATCTGTAATAGTGTCAACAATTAAAAAAATAATTTAATGATTTGATAATTGCTCCATAAGAAGAAAATAATATTCACCATTTAAGGAAAAATAAACTTAAATCCTAAAGGGTAATTAGGTGAATGAATGAGGAACCAGAAAACAAATTATCCAAAGAACACATCTGACTTATGAATGCATACTGTGTTTATATTTTTATTAAAAACAAATGTGGATTTTGCCTTTATATATGGCTAAGGACATTTTGGTACAAATTTAGTTCCTACAGTTCTGGATCTCAGTTAAGGAAGCACCAAGATATGATAAGGTAGCACAGCAACCATAGAACCCTGAGACTATCCTGCTCCATAAGGCTGTAGCGTGTAAACATGTGTGGTTTCCTCTAAGCCAGCAACAGGTATAGGTTAACAAGATGAGTGGCAATGGGAAACTGTTCCAGGATGACTAGTTAACTAAGAATTAACTATCCTTTATCATAGACCACTTTTCAAAACTTTATTGTGAACTCAGGAGCTTGTTAAAAAGCAGATTTCTAATTCAGCAGGTCTGGGTGGAGCCTTAGGCGCTGCATTTCTAACAGGTTCCCTGGTGATCCTGTTGCTGCTGGTCCAGAGAGCTCAGGGATTTGAGGGTAACAGGAATCTAAAGCAATGGGTTTCCAAACCTTTCAGATCACACATCCCAATCAGTGAAAAAAACAAAACAAAAAAACTAACAAAAACCTTTGAGGAGCACTACATACACAGAGGTGGGTAAAACTAGGCTTACAGTTACATTGTGACATTCTTTGGACTTAATAAAGCTATTATAACAATCATAACTTGCATGTGTTTTTCCATACAAACTGTACAACTTTTGCCCACCCCTATACTGAGTATGTATTGTGCATTTCTCAATAAATTATATGTATTTCTAATCCTAAAATATGAAATAAATGCATATAATAGTTCTTATATTTTCTTCTATACCTCAATTACTAGGCAACCGCTCTGATTAGAAAAATTGTTAATTGTAAATCTTAGTTTCTGGATTTTACCAAAGGTGATTTGCTTATGTTAAATTGTTGATCTAAAACCTATCACTTTACCATAAAGTAATACAACTAGAACAATATTTTGAGTTATTGTAGAGAGAGAAATAATTCTAAGCAAGATTAAAAACATCAAAACAGCAAACCATTCCACCTAGGTTTTATTGTCTTGTGTCCCATCAGCATGTGATGTTCCCCATCATCTGCTCTTGGCAGATCCATCTGGTAATATCAGTATTGGATTGCAAACAGTGGGGAGAGCAGAGCCCACTTGAGAGCTGCACTTAGAACCAACCATGTGAAGAAGGATGCAGAGAAGCTAACCTGACTAAATGGGACCCAGAGTGGCTTCTAAATAGGTAGCAAGTACACTCCTCTATTTTCACACAAAACCCTACATAATTTTAGTTACAGAATTCCACATGAAAAAGAACCTAAAGGTTTCTTGATGACAATAACGGACCCTGTACCCTTCTGCAAACATAATGTGCTCATTCCCATCTCCATGCCTTATTTAAAAGTGTTCTATCTAAAAATGGCCTTTTCTATATTGACCAATGTAGTATAGTGTATTATGTTCTTCATAATGCAGCTCAAGATTCCAATCCACCAAGGCTGGCTTAATAATGTTCTCCGAGATGATCACCACATTGCTTTGTATAAATAATATAGAAGTATGTCTTTATTATATTGTTTGTAACTTGCTATTTTATGTTCAGGGTTTAGAGTTTTCTTATCCTTCTGTCTCTTTTCTCCAGATAGAGTATAAATTTCTCAAGAGAGGCATAATACTTTTTGCTTTTTTTTTGTTTCTTCCGTAGGGCCCAGTAATAGTCTTGGGCAGGCCAGAATTCCTTACTTACATGTTTTTCTGTATTTTAGGCTCTCATACCTTCAAATTTACCAGCTTGGGCTCCAATATGAACAATCTCGGGAGGACAGCCTGATCCTGTGATTCTCTGCACAGCTCCCTAAGTTGAGTTATAAAATAGGGCAGTAGAGGTTTACAATGCCACATAGCCCCCAATCAATTTAGTCTTTAATACCTTTGTTCAACTCAATGAGCAATAATCTAATATAATGAAATCCTTTCTCCTGTTCCCTCTTAACTTCCTCTCATTCTTGCTCTAATCTAAAACACTACAAGATTCAGCAAGGTGCATGTTTCCCAGCTACTCACTTTCTCTTAACAATTTTCTCTCGCTTTGGTAATGACAGGGTATCAAAAATAAATATTCACAGAGAAGACTTGGGCTCAAAAGTTCATTTTTGTTTGATCACAGGTACCACTGCCAACTGAGGTAAAATCCTGAAAAAAGACAAAGTCTGGGGCAATTTGATAGGCAATATGTGAAATATCTTTTACATAATTAAAAAAATAAAGGTGAGGGGAGCTATGTTGTCCCTTAAATGAAAACTCTAACTAAAGGGTATTTTTATTGGGATTTGAATTTTATGCCTCTGCCTGGTAGGGATGTGCTCCTTCACATTGG
This sequence comes from Micronycteris hirsuta, assembly GCA_004026765.1. NCBI lineage: Eukaryota > Metazoa > Chordata > Mammalia > Chiroptera > Phyllostomidae > Micronycteris > Micronycteris hirsuta. The sequence goes on along the minus strand of PVJI01005685.1, from coordinate 66,459 downwards.
GCCTTTCTCAACCAAGGTAAAAGAAAAAATTAACCCTTAATGCCCTAAACGTTCATTGAATGTAATAAATTACCTGGTGTCATTCAAGAAAGATGCACAGAGAGAAAGAAGGTGCCCTTTTTGGAAGAAATGAGAAAAAGAGTCCCTTCAGATCATTGTGTGCTTTGTGAGTTTAGATGAGAAACTCAGCTGAGAAAGTCCAGACTCAAGGAAAGGGTTAGTCTCCCAATCCCAGGGCAACCCAGGAAGGGGCCACGATCAAGGACCTCTGCATAAGGACATGGCGGTCCCTAGTCAAGCATGGCTCACGCTGCCCAGTAAACTCAATGCATCTGACGAATTGTCAAGAAAACAAAGTTCACCAGATTCATCATTTTTATGTTTAAGTGACTGAGATGAAGGAAGTCATCCAAGTGATCCGTCATACAGCACTTCCAGTTTCAAAGAATACTGACTTACTTCAGGTGACAGCATGCTACCATTTTTAAGTTTCTCATCCACACTGTTTCTTCGTCTCTGTAGCTGATCTTTTTCTTTCTGGAGGGCTTGAACTTGTTCCGAAATCTTTCTTTTCTCCTCAGCTGTGCTGCTCTGGAGCTGCATACTCTTTTCAGACAGCTCTTGGTCCAACAAGTTCAGGCGAGTTGATATTTTCAAACTATCTGTGTTTAAGGCCTAAAAAGATACAATGAACAAGACACCCATAAAAAATTAATTAGAAATCCAGGCTGCATATAGTTAGGAAAAATGTAGAGAAAATTAATAAATATATTTTTAGCTTCTACATTATTGTTTTTTCCCATTAATTTTTAGGGGGGAGGGGGAGAGGGGCTTCATTTTCTAAAATCTTAAGTTGACTCTTTTTTTTAAAAACTGAAAATTCAAACAATGAATTTACTACAAAACATTGCTTGGCCACACCACACCATACAACTTAGGTTTTGAGAGGTAGTGTGTATGTATGTATATGTATGTATATGTACATATATGTGTATGTATATGTATGTATGTGTGTATATATATACACACATATATATACACATACATACATATATATTATGATTTTCTAAATTCAGTTTTTCTTCTTTGACCTGGTTACAAAGTAGAATTAATTACATTAAAATTTCCTAGAGTTTGAGATTTGGTTTGTTGTTGTTTAAATGTATAATTCATTTCTACTTGTTTCACTCTGGTCAGAAAATACAGCCAGTTAGATTTATGGAGCTCTTCATTATGGACTAAGTTAATTTTTTCCTTACTAATATTTTTTCATCAAAGTCATTTTACATATATACATCACCATAAGGTTTATAATTTTTTTAAAAGTCGTCCTCTACCTCACCCTTTCACTCAAGTCTTGTTCCCCAGAAACAACCATCTTCAATGTTTTAGCTATTTCTTCTGGTGTTTATCTCCATGTTTCTAAAAAACTATCAATTTTAGATATTGTCCACTGACTGGCGATTATGAAAGATCAGGATTTAGCACTTATGCCTTCTCTTTCCTACTTCTCCCTTCATTTTCCCAATATGTATTGTTTTATAGTTTTACAATAAATCAATATTCAGTTTACATGACCTTGTGAATATAGTTTATAACTGATCTATAAAAAATGATCATACTTCCACCTCATACAACTTTTTTTGTATCTTACAACTAATTCTTCTCCAATAGAACTATATAATTCCTCTCAACATGATTTTTTCACTTGATCAGATTTAATCAGGAAATCTTTTCATTCCATTCTTTTCTGGAACCACTTTGCGTGGAGGCCCCATATTCTGGCTCCACACTGGACAAGTTGTTCTGGGATTTTCCTTTGGTATTATCCTGGGAATTTCCATATTGGGTCACATTTTCAGTCCTGAGTCTTCTTTTTTCACAGTTTATGCCCTCCTTTTTGTGGAGTACATCCTCCAGTAGTTTTCTGAGACAGGACAAGTGGGAGATAATTTTTTAACTAGAAAATGTCCATATTCCATCTTCATGTACAATAGGTCGTCTTTTGTGACTGGCTTCTTTCACTTTACATATTTTCAGGATTTTCCATGTTGTAATATGTGTTACTACTTCATTCCTTTCTATTGCTGAATAATAGTCCATTGTAAGGATATACCACATTTTGCTTGTCCATTCATCAGTTGATGGACATTTGAGTTGTTTTCAATTTTTGGCTATTATGAATAATGCTGTTATGAACATTCATGTACAATTTTTGTGTGGATGTGTTTTTTACTTCTCTTGAACATATACCTATGAGTGGAATTGCTAGGTCATGTGGTAATTCTATGTTTAACCTTTTGAGGAACTGCAAGATAGTTACCCAAAACAACGGAACTATTTTAAAATCCCACCAGCAGCATATGAAAATTCCAATTTCTTCATTTCTTCACCAACATTTAATCTATTTTTCTGATTATAGCCATCCTTGTTGGTAAGAAGTGATATCTCATTGAAATTTTTATTTGGACTGGTGTACCCACTGTGGAAAGCAGTATGGAGATACCTCAAAAAATTAAAAATGGATGCCTTTTGACCCAGCTATCCCACTTCTGGGAATATACCCAAAGGAACCCAAAACAGTAATTCCAAAGAATGTAGGCACCCCTATGTTCATTGCAGCATTATTTACAATCGCCAAGATATGGAAGCAGCCCAAGTGTACATCAGTAGATGAGTGGATAAAACAACTATGGGTCATTTACACAATGGAGTACTACTCAGCTATAACAAAAAAAAAAAAAAAGAGAGAGAAAATTTTACCCTTTGTGACAGTATGGATGGACATGGAGAATATTATGCTAAGTGAAATAAGCCAGTCAGAAAAAGACAAATACTATATGATTTCACTCACATGTGGAATTTAATGAACAAACTAATCCAACGAGCATGACAGAGACAGACTAATCAATGGATAGCAGATGACAGCTAGTGTGTGGGGGTAGGTTGGAGGTGGAAGGATTGAACAGACAGGAAAAAGGACTCATGGACATGGACAGCAGTGTGGTGGCTGCTAGAGGGAGGGAGGTATAAAGGGGTAAAATGATAATGGGAAAAAATACAATAAAGATTAAATTTTTTTTTTTTTTAAGAAATTTTGATTTGAATTTCCCTGATGACTAAGGATGTTAAGCATTTTGTCATATGCTTACTGGTCATCTGCAGATCTTCTTTGGAGAAATGTCTATTAGATCCTTTGCCTGTTTTTAATTGAATTTTCTTTATATTATTGAGTTGTAAGAGTTTTTTATATATTCTAGATACAAGTCCCTTGCCAGATACATGATTTGCAAATATTCCCCCAATTCTGTTTTTCACTTTTTTTAATGGCATCCTTTGCATCACAAATGTTTTAATTTTGATGAAGTCCAATTTAATGTTCATTTTGTTGTTTATGCTTTATGTGCACTACCCAAGAAACCACTGCTTATCCCAAGGCCATGGAGATTTATGTCTATGTTTTCTTCTAAGAGTTTTATAGTTTTAGCTTTTGTATTTATTTTACGTCTTTGACTCATTTTGTAGTTTAACTTACATATGGTATGGATGTAGTTTTTTAACTATCATGTTCCTTGTCTGAAATGCATATGATCAATCCTTATAAGTATTTCTTAAACTTTGAAAAAAAATATTATTTTTATGCCTTTTATTCAGAAAAGAACCCAGTAGTATAATCATCTCAAGCTTTCCTTCTGTTTCATTAACACAATCTTGAAAAAATCAATTTTGCTTTGATCTACTGTGGGTTTCATTTATTTGTACTGTCAACGTATCTCAGTACGTTCTTGCTCCAAAATTTACATCTTCTTGAAACTATAAAATATCTGTTTTCATTTTTCTTCTGTATCATGGAGTAAATTTATTTCTAGAAAAAGATTTTCCTCCTTTTTATTTTTTTTTCTTTTATGATATAGAACATATCATAGGAGTCCGGAGGTTTTCTTCTATTTACTCACTTGATATTTTAATTTGGTAATCCCCTTTGCTCTCATTTACATGTTTGGAGGGGCAGCTTTTATTTTATTTTTTTTCCTTTTGTTTTTAATTGTTGTTCAAGTACAGTTGTCTCCATTTTCCCCTTACCATGGTCCCCCGCCCCACCCATCCCTGTCTCCCACCCTTGAACCAAACCCCTTTGGTTTTGTCCATGTGTCCTTTATACATGGTCCTTGATGGCCCTGCCCCTATTTTCCCCCACTATCTCTCTTCCCCATCCCCTCTGCTTACTGTCAGTTTGTTCTTTATTTCAATGTCTCTGATTATATTTTGCTTGCTTGTTTTGTTGATTAGGTTCCACTTATAGGTGAGATCATATGGTATTTGTCTTTCACCGCCTGGCTTATTTCACTTAGCATAATTCTCTGGCAGCTTTTAAAATGTCACCCTGACGGCAAATGTGAGCATGCCACCCGGATACAGCATCAGCAACTAGGGTGGTTGGAGAGGAAGCCCCTACCCCTACGTAAAGCAGCCTGGTGCTAACAACTATTTCAACATGTTGGGGGAACAGAGGACAGAGCAGAGGTCAGTACAGGCCACCATCCCTGTCTGTCTACCTGTTATTTTGAGTGGAGAGGTTAAAAATACGCCACTGTCAACTCAGATCCTACTGATCTAGATTTTGGATGAAAGGTAGATCTAATAAAGAAGCAGGCAACTGATCCTCTTTGCTCTTTGATTCAATATTTAGATTGGCCTAGGACTCAAGATCTACTGTAGGCAAAGGTTTGGGTAGGAAGTCCTTTTCAAGTCAGTGGCAAGCCAGCTTCATTTTTAGATTCTGTTGTTGCTGTTGCTAATGATGAAGATATGCAAAGATAGATCAAAAAATGTATTCTCATGGTCCTTCTACTCCCTTCACAATCATCTTTTTTTCAAAATCTGAAATTGAGTCAAGCTCCTTCATAAAATCTCTTCTTTGGCTCATAAAGTCCAAGTCCTCCAGCAAAAATTTTTGTAAAGATCCCCAAGTCTTTGTAATTTGAAAAATAAGCAAATCTTCATTACATAAAATCTTCTTTTATAGGATCCCCTGCAAACCTCTAACTTTGGATAGTAGTGATAGCTAGATCATTTCAAGTCCATTATTCCAGATTACCAATGTTCAGTATACAGCATCGAATATTTATTTTAAAAATATCCACTAAAGTTAATAATAGAGGTTTCCAGGGGAAATGGAGAGTTACTACTTAATAGTTACAGAGTTTCTGTTTGGGATAATAAAATGTTTTAGAAATAGGTAGGAGTGATGGTTGTACAACATTGTGAATGTAATTAATGCCACTGAATTGTACATTTAAAAATGCTCAAAACAGTAAACTTTATGTTATGTATATTTTACCACAATTTTTAAAGTACCCAAAAAAGTTAGTAATAAATAAATCATACTGAGAATAACACTGAACATTTTACCTCAAAATTGCAATAGATTTTAGTGATGGCCATTACATAAGCAGTGATAAACAAAATACACTGAAAACCAGAAGAGTTTTCCTCTGATTTCCAACTTCATAATGGTTTACTTCTTAGAGAAAAAAATCCTACTTTATATGGCTTACAACCAGAATGAAGCAGCATATTAAATAGAGTACCTGACTAGATCTCAACTTCTTATTTTCCAGGTCACTCTTCTCCTGTAACAGGGCCTCCTTCTTAGAAACTATGGCCTCTCGTTTCTTTAGCTCTTCTTCCAGCTCCTCTAATTCTTGGCGTTGGTTCAGCACTTTCTCTACTTCTTCATCTAGCCACTTCTTTTGCTCAACCAATTTCTAAATTAAAATTTCAAAGAAATGTTATTTGTTTTCCTTCTTCCATAAAATTTATATGGTAACATAGTTCAGATTGGCTGAAATTCCTTAAATGAACATTAAAAACTACTAGTGAAAATAACAAAACAGTGTTCCTGTCTAAAACCGTCCAGAGTACATGGTTCCAGTTAACATCTGGCTGTGTTGTTTAATAAGGAATTAAAATTTACTCCCCAAACACGTTCGAGTCTGGGATTTTTTAGGCTGACCAAGAAAGGGCTGACAATTTTCTTTACCTATATTTAGAGTTAGAATACACTGGGAATCTGTCTCTGCCGTGGCGCTGCATCCCTCCACCAAAGCATTTACGCTGCTGGTGGTTCTACATACAGTCTGTCTCCCCAACTTGAGATCCGTGATTGGTTGCCGGACTGTACTTTTCACCTTTGTATCCCCAAAGCCTGGCCCATGATTGGCCTTCAGTAAAATGGTATAGGAATGACTAAATAAAGGCCTAATTAAATCGATTAATCAATGAAGTGAATAAATGGATACACATAGAAGGCACAGATGATGGGCATGGAAATCCACTCTGCACTGTATTCTGTCAACATCTAATAATTATACCAGAAAATACAGTCAGAAAGATTTCCAAAACAAGCATCTTAATATGCTCTTGGATTAAGGATACCCAGAAATAAGACCAAACAAAAATATGAATAGAATTTGACTGTGCAAGATGAAGTCTACCAAGCACTCATTTGCACTAAGTGTTTACAGTAGTGAAGCAATGCCATCTAAATAACAGATAACAGATAACAAATCAACATAGCACTATTTTCCAGTTCTTCTCAAAATTGATTTTAAAAAATGGTTCCCAGAAATCTACATTAAGACAATGACATAGGAAATATGCATGAGAGAGAAAAAAAAAAAAGAGTAAAATGGCCACAGCAAAGAGCTGGGTCTTTGACCCAGACCTAGAAAGTATGGTCCGATAGGACGGTCACATCCAAACCATACTGAAGCCTAAAATGGTGGCTCTACAATTTTTAGGAACAGAAAGGATACCCCAGGACAACTATAAAAATACCTCAGTTTTGTTATATCCAGTTATACCTTAAAAAGTCCATGACTGAGACCCTATGAAGTCTAGCAATTAAACATATTCTACAAACATTCCTTGACTATGAGACTGGTTTGAAAAACGAACTACAGAGTTTTTGTAAGCTCCATTCCAACAGGAGAGAAACTAAAAAATTATTATTGTTGATAATAAATGCTAACTCCTAGATACCAGGTGAGCAAAAATGGAGAAAGGGAATGGTTTTGTCTAGAAAATAGAAGAAAGTTCAATGCCAGCCCTACAGAGTAGGTAGTATTTTAGCTGTCCTTTGAAGAATGGGTAGGAGTCTGCTAACATAACACAGGTTTTTTAGGGAAACAAAAATAAGTGGCTTTTTCTGCAACTGACACAATAAAGGTTATTATGATTTGTGTAATTCACTGAATCTTAGTTTTCTGAAAATTTCTTGATTTGTCTTTTCTCTTTTTATAGCAAAAGTTCCTACCATACAGTTCGAATATTAAATACTTTCTTCTTATAACGGAACTTCATATCAAATCAATGTCCTATTATAAGTTCTCTGGGTACTCATATTGATTAATTTACAATCTTCTCCTTGTTTTGAGTCAAATTCTGGAAAATGGGTTTTATTTACACCATTAAAAAACATGAAGTTTTGCATTTTTCGCCCTGGCTGGTGTAGCTCAGTAGATTGAGCGCAGGCTGGGAACCAAAGGGTCCCAGTTCGATTCCCAGTCAGGGCACATGCCTGGGTTGCGGGCCAGGTCCCCAGTGAGGGCCACATGAGAGGCAACCATACATTGCTGTTTCTCTCCCTCTCTTTCTCCCTCCCTTCCCCTCTCTCTAAAAATAAATAAATAAAATCTTAAAAAAAAACAACATGAAGTTTTGCTTTTTTAAAAAACCCAACAGTCAGTGCAACAGGAATCTCTTTATTACTGTATTCACTTAAAATTTAGATCCCTAACATTTTAAAACATACCTCTCACTATTCTTTGCCTTCCAACCTCTCCTACTCCCCCCACATACCCTTTCCACCAGAAATGCTCTTTAACCAATTTCTAAAATATACTAGTAATATAAATAACTGGGAATATAGTAAGTCCTCACTTAACATCATGGGTAGGTTCTGCAATTTTAAGCAAAACTACGTATAATGGGGAAAAAATTTTACTATAGGCTAATTGATATAAACAAAAGTAAAGTTCCTAAGGCATCTAATCAACATTATAATGAAATGATGTTGAATGAAATAACATTATTGAAGGACTTGCTATATTGATTTATGAACTAAACTTTACTATTGAAGTATAAAATTTAGGAAGAGGGAACAAATTTTTCAGAATCAAGGTGTATGCATTTGAATGTAATTACAATTTTAAGTGTAGTATTTTTCTGTAAGATTTTTAGAATTGCCATTTTGAATTTATATAACATTAAAATTTTGTTTCTCTGAAATTTGGTATTAGTTTATGAATTTCATTTTTTTAAAGATTGTTATTTATTTTTAGAGAGAAGGGGGAGTGAGAAAAACAGGGAGAGAAACACTGATGTGCGAGAGAAGCATCCATCAGTTGCCTCTCAACACGCCCTCAACTGGGGACCCAGCCTGCAACCCATGTGACCTGACTGGGAATCAAACCAGCAACCCCTCATCTTGGGCACCAGTGCCCAACTCTCTGAGCCACAGTGGTCATGGCTGAATTTCATCTTCTAAATGTGGCGCTGAAACAATAGCTTTTTAATATATTAGATACGGTGCATATAAAATGAATGCAGAGCTCTGATTTTTAGAAATACATGAGTATGTTTCCATAAAAATTGTTTTTGACATGGGAATAAATACAATCTAGTAAACATGGGTTTCATGTACACATCCCACAACATTCAAACATACCCGTTTTTTACTCAAATAAGAATACAGCACATTTCTAGATAAAAAATAACTTTTAAATAAAAGTTTCAGAAGAAATATTAGAAATGTTAATCTCCAGTGCAAAAATCTAGTGTTTGAAAATTTTCTTCAGAGTTCACCACTTTTTACTTCTATTTAGACCTTCTATCAAATAGAATAAAAATTTTAAAAAACACTAAATAGAATTGACAAACCTGTAACTGGTCTATACTTCCAAATGAACCTTTATTCCTTTTCATCTTAAATGCATCAAGGTCCTCAGCTTTCAGTTTTAGACCTTCTTCCAGTTCTGTTTTTAACTTTAGTTCCTGTAAAAAAGAGAAATCAGAATATCTTATGGCTTTTACTATGTGGCCCTCATTAAATATTTATGAAATAATCATTTTCTTAACATTTGCTCCTTAGTTTCAGAAAGAAAATGAACAGATGAAGACTGGGGCTATTTTGAGAAGAAAATAAGTAACATTAGCCCCCCACTGAAGCAATTAAATCTCACATCAAAAATCAGGGTTTACTGACAAACTAAGAGGGTTTTTTTTTTTTTCATTCTTTACCAGTGTTACAAATTAATGTAACATGGATAAGTTTGAAAATTATAAATGTGCTTTTCTCTTGTGCCTTTGTGAACTCATTACCCTCAGTTAGTACACCCAAAGTACCTATCCAACTTGGGGATATTAGAATTTATGACAAAACAGCTTTACACAGTGGCAGCATTGTAGCCAATGAGGTTTAGTGAGACACAATTACTGCTAATAGAATTTACGACAATAGATATGTAAAAAGAAAATTATTAGTCCATTTCTGACACTAAAAAATCAGATTTTACAGCATAAGAATAGCCTTGCAAGACGGATCATGGTCCTGCGAAGAGTATTTTCCAAATTCCTGTAGCTCCCATCCACATCTTAAGTCACGTCAAGAGGCCCAGTGCTCACAGTGCTCTCCCGAGGGTTCGAGAAGATGCCACCGTCACCACTACAGCTTAGCAGGAGTCAGGGCGGAGGCCAGGAATCAGAGTGGGCCAGTCCGCAGACTGCCTCTTACTGACCCATGACAGGTAAGTACAGAAACTGAAAGTGTTTTGAAATTTTTATCACAATTTGACAGAATAATTTTAATCTGTTGAATCTAATAAGTAGAAGATGGACTTTTACATTTTATTTTTTTTACTAGTTCATGTTTTTAAGAAGTATTGGGCTGTGATAAATTAGTAATAAAATGAAAATTGTACCTCTTCCACAGGTAATTTTAGAAGTATTGATATAAAGTAAAAAGGAAGTCTACCATTTTCCAGCCCCGGGAATAGTAGAAAGGAGAAGAGAGACAGTAAGAAAGATGTGTGTCCCAATTTTCCTCTCTTCAGTTTTGGCCCAGAATGGGGGGTGGGGTTAAGTAAGGTATCACTGAGGGCAGAGGTAGAAACTGTAGACTGCAGTGCAGAGTCTCACACCCACGTGGGAATGCCCAGCTTTCCTGAAAGAGAAAAGTACAGTCAGGAAAGACAGACTAATTGAACCCCTGGTCTCACGTGACATGGACCCTGAGCGGAGAACAAATAGGGTCAATTATCATGGAGAATCGACCCCAAAACTGAAGGTGAAGATAGACCACAAGCTAAGTGGAAGACCATTAGGCCATGAGATGAAGTCAAAGCACCGCCATGCTCTATGCTAAGAGCAAGACCAGACGATGAGTTATGCCAGCCACACGTCTCATCGTCAGAGGCCAGCAGGGAAAGGTGGACCAGGGAGAGCAGATTCCAGCTAGTCACATCCAAGGACCGACTGAAACTCAGGGGGCCACTTCCCTCTCAACTCTACATGCTTCAATAAAAAGCTACACACCCACCACCACATACACTGGATTCCATCTTAGGGAGAGAAGCACAGGGCAGAAGAGGCTAAGAGAATCAATTCTTATTCAAGAGAGCTAAGAATTATTTAAAGGAAATGCTTAAATGATCATAAAAGGTTTAAACAAACTGGACATTTGGTTAGTTCCCACCATGTGTCCAGCAATTATCATGACATGTATTAGGCAGGGTCAGGGGATGTTATAAAGAACACAGGTCTGCTACAGACTAAATAAATTTTCACTGCCCACCTGAGTTGCATTATGGGTGAATTTGGACCCTATTATTATTATTACCCATCAATTTTTCAGGCTTCCCTAGATCTACCTCATAGTTACGATTTATTGCCTGCCATAGTCACAGAAACTGCAGGACGCTTAGATAAAGGTACCCTGTACTTGGAGCTCTCTACCATTCCTGTTCTTCCCCATATGCTTTAAAGAACACTAGGTCTAATTACTTCTTCTACATATTGCAGTAGACATTATTGCCTTTATTTTGTATTGTAATCCCTGTTATATTAAAATAACTTTCTGCCAGGCACTGTGCTAGCCTTTTTACATCTATTCAAGTACCCCACTTAGTCCTCACAATAATCCTAGTGCCGGAGATTATTATGAACTAAATTTTATAGTTGAGGTAATTAGTGCTTAAAGTAAAAAGCCCAAGATCACACTATGGCCCACAATAACGGGAGTTCCCATACCTTTTCTTTATAGCTCATCCATGGGCTTCAGTTAAGAGCAGCTGCTCTAAGAAGAACCTATGCAGAAGTCCCAGTATTCTCTGGAGGCAGCACAGTTGAGTGGAAAACGGACACACAGGAGTTTCGGTTAGCTCCCGACAGAGGGCAGGGTGACCTTTAGGACTGGGAGCAGGTTTTCTGTTTGTGTGGGAAGTAATACAAACTTCAATGTATCTTTGGGGCAGATCGTTCCTTTTTCTGGAATACTCATTCTCCCTCTTAAATGGGTCATTTCTCTTGAATGTAAAATATGGCTAAAGGAACAAAGCTGTCCTACGTAAGAATGTAAAGAGTTAAAGTTACAGGCAGAAGTATATTTCAGCAGTATATGCTCTCTACTAAAAGAGTTTTTTCTTTCCCCTAAGCATAGATTTAGAGAGTTCTATGTCTTTCTTTTTTTTATCCTCATCCAAGGACATTGTTTTTTTTATTGCCTTTAGAGAGAAAGAGAGAGAGAGAAAAACATCCATGTGAGAAACATCAGTTGGTTTGCCTTCTTGCTAATGCCCCGACCAGGGATTGAATCCACAACTTGGGTATGTGTCCTGACCACGAATCGAACCTGCCACCATTTGGTTTGTGGGATGATACTCCAACCTACTGAGCCACACTGGCCAGGGCGAAAGTTCTACGTCTTGTTGGTTTAAGCCATGGCCTACAAGAGATGAGCAGCTAAGACCCAAAAACCATAAGAATGACAGGCAGGCCTGTTTCCCTCATTGCAGGAAGGACTTAAAGAGACAAGGTCATTGGCAGTAGAAATAAGAATTAAACAGATTCAAGTTATTTAGAAGATATAATCTATAGGACTTAATGGTTCATTGGATATGGGATATGGAAAAGGACAGAGTCAAGAATGACTGCCAAATTTCTAGCTTCCCAATTGAGTAGACTGAAATATTATATAAAGCACATTGGAAAACTATATTTTCTCCCCCATGAAGGAAGCAGGGAAGGGGGACAGTAGGGAGATTAGTAAGGAAGATCATAAATTCATCTACAGGATAACCTAATGAAGATATCAATAGATACAAATCCAGAGCTCAAAGAGCAAATCTGGGATTAAGGATTAAATTTGGGAGTTGTCAGAGTTTAACTGCAATCCTGGAAAAAGATGACATAACCCAAGAAAGAATATAGAAGAGGGCACAGGCTAGGGCCTTGAGGAATTCCCATATGTAAAGGACTCATAGTGTAAGATGAGCTAGTAAAGACAGAGAACAAGCAATTAATCAGAAAGAGAAAAAAACAAGGGAGAGAATAATTTCACCAAGGCAATGGGGAAAATATTTCAAGATGGAGGAAGCAGTGAACTATGCTAAATGCAACCAAGGTGTTAAGACAAGGATTTTAACCCTGACCAGTGTGGCTCGGTTGGAGCATCATCCCGTAACCAAAAGGTTGCAGGTTCAATTCCCAGTCAAGGCACATACCTATGTCGTGAGTTCAGTTCCCTGGTCTGGGTGCGTATGATCCCCGGTTCAGGCACATACGAGAGGCAACCAATCGATATTTCTTTCTCACATCGATGCTTCTCTCTCTCTCTTCCTCTCTGTCTAAAAGCAATAAGAAAAGGTCCTCAGGTGAGGATTAAAATGAAAATGGACAAGGACTTTACGGACAGAGAGCACTAGTGAACTTCTCAGAGTTTTGAAATGGAGCCTGAAGCCAGACTGGAGAGGGTAAGAGAATAAACGGAAGCAGAGCAAATAGAAACAAATATAGTAAACTTTTGCAAGAAGCTTGGTTATGAAGGGGGAACAGAGCGAGAGAACATAATATAAGCCTGAAGGATTAATTTTTGGATGACCAAAAAATCTAAGATGTTTAAAGAAGGATTCTAAGAGAAAAGGAAAAGTTGAAAATATAGAAGAATTAAATGAGTTAAAAAACATAAGTGCTTAACATAGTATTGACTGAGAGTAAATATTCAATAAATGTTAACTACTGCCATAATAATAATTACCATTATTAAGAATGAGCAAAGGAAATTAAGAAAGCAATTCCATTTACAATGACATTTAAAAAATAGAATATCTTGGAATAAATTTAACCAAGGAAGTAAGACTCGTACACTGAAAATTATAAAACATTGCTGAAGAAATCAAAGACCTAAATCAATGCTCATGGATAGGAAGACATTATATTGTCATGATGTCAATACTACACTTAAGAGATCTTCGGATTCAGTGCAATCCATATCAAAATCCTAGTGCCCTTTTCTGCAGAAATGGAAAAGTCGATCCTTAAATCCATACGAAATTGCAAGGGGCCTCAAACAGCCAAAACAATCTAGAAAAGGAAGAAGAAAGTTGGAGGGCTGACTGCTCAATTTCAAAACTTAGTACAAAATCACAGTAATCAAAATAGTGTGGTACTGGCATTAGGACAGACTTACGGACAAATGGAATCAAATTGAGAGTTTAGAAATAAATCCATAAATCTACGGCCAATTAATTTTTGACCAGGGTGTCAAATCCATTCAGTGGGGAAAGAATAGTCTCTTCAACAGATGGTGCTAGGACAAATAGATTTCCACATGCAAAAGAATGAAGTTGGGCCCCTACGGCACACCATACATAAAAATTAACTAAATATGGATCAACAGCCTATTAAATATAAGAGTTAAAGCCATAAAAGCCTTCAAAAAACACCACAGGGCTAAATCTTCATGATCTTAGATTTGGCAGTGGACTCTTAGACATGAAGTACAAAAGAGAAAATATATGAGTTGGACTTCATAAAAATGAAAAACTTTGCTGCATCAAAGATTATCAAGAAAATTTAAAGACAACCTACAGAGTGGGTTGAAATACTGAAAGTCTGATAGAGTTAAGTGTCCAGAATATATAAAGAACTCCCATAACTCAACAATAAAAGACAAACAATCCAATTAACACCTTTCGTACCGCTCACGAGTTTTCTCGTGTTTCGCTCACAAGTTTTCTTGTGTTTTGCGCGCCATCTGTTAAGGACCGCTCATGAGTTTTCTAATTATAAAATGTTATAATTATTGAAAAACAACACCTAAAGTGCATTATGATCTGTAGTTATGATGATTTAAAAAATAACGTGCAGTTTGCCCCAAAACGTGCGGTCCCTGGCGTATCTTAGAGATTTCTATGTGGTACGAAATGTGTTAAAAAGTAGACAAGACTCCTTCCATCACCATTTATCCCCCATATACCTTCTTCTGCCTCCTTCTACCCCCTTCCCCTCTGGTAATCACTATGCTGTTTTCTGTGGCTATGAGGGCTTTTTGGTTTTTTTTGCTTAAACTCTTCACCCTTTTCACCCTAATTTTATTAACCAGTGTCACCCCAATAAATTCAATAAAAAATAAAGTAAAAACAGCTTGAAATAGGAACAACAAAAAAGTAGATGAAGAACTTGAATAGACATTTCTCCAAAGAAGATATAAGCACATGAAAAGATGTTGAACATCATTAGTCATTTGGAAAGTGCAAATCCACAATGAAATAACACTTCACAGGGAATTGGATGTCTATAATAGAAAATTACTAAGCATTGGCAAAGGTGTGGAGAAACTGGAACCATTATACATTTCTAGTGAGAATGTAAAAGATGCTGCCTCTGTTGAAAACATTTAGTGCTTCCTCAAAAAAGCTAAATAAAGAATTACCCATTATGACCCAGCAATTTCATTCCTGGGTATTTCAATTCCAAAGGAACTGAAAGCGGGGACTTGAACAATTACTTGTATGCCAATGATTATCACAGCATTATTCACAATAGCCAAAGGTGAAAACAACCCGATGTCTACAAACGAATGAATGGATAAACAAAATGCTGTATATGCATACAAAGAAATATTATTCTGTCATAAGGAATGAGGTTCTGATACATGCTACAATGTGGATGAACCTTGAAAATATTATATGCTAAGTGAAATAACCCAGACACAGGACAAATATATTATATGATTCCACTTGATGAAATATCTAGAATAGGAAAATTCATAGAGAGAAAAGTAGATTAGAGGAAGGCGGGGATAGGGAGTTCTTCATGGTTCCAGAGTGTCCATTTAGAGTGATGAAAAAAGTTTTCAAAATAGACGGTGATGGTTGGACAACACTGTGAATGTAATTAATGCTACTGCACTATACAACTGAACAATGTTAAAATGATGTATTTCATGACATATGTGTATATATACACACATATATATTTACCACAGCTTATAAAAGTTCATATGTAATACGCAAAACCTATTAAATTGTATAATTTAAATGGGTGATTCGTACGGTATGTGAAGTGTATCTCAATAAAGCTGTTAAAAAAAGAATCAGTAACTTGGCTTAAATGTTTTTGAACTTCCCTTCCAGCACTAAATTTTATGATTTTTTTTTCAAGATTTTATTTTTATTTATTTTTAGAGAGAGGGGAAGGAGGGAGAAAGAGAGGGAGAGAAACAGCAATGTATGGTTGCCTCTCACATGGCCCTCACAGGGACCTGGCCCGCAACCCAGGCATGTGCCCTGACTGGGAATCGAACCAGGACCGCTTGGTTCCCAGCCCGCGCTCAATCCACTGAGCTACACCAGCTAGGGCTAAATTTTATGATTTTTTAAAGGTCTGAGAATAGACTATATTCCAAATTAAAAAGATAGGAAATCTGCAATTACGTTCCAAGCTTTGGGTCTGGCTTCTCATTTCAACAGGAGACTGGTACACAGCGCTAGAGGAGTGCTGGTTATCGTCGCCGTTACGATCATGGCCTCCCCTCTACATTCAGAGCCCTGTGAGGCAAGTACGATCAAAGCCATTATAGATATGAATAAACAGATTCAAAAGGGTGATTTTCCTCAATAAGTGATCCAGCTAGGAACTGAGAGAGCTCGGATTTGAACCTGTGCTAGCCTGGCTCCAGAGCCCAGGCTGACACACCACTGGTTCCTCCCCGTCCTAATCCGTTCTATAGACCTGCTGGATGCACAGGTCTGATCACTCTTCTGCTCACTGCAGATGAAATGGTACCACTTTGCCTTGTACTTTTTTCCATGCCGCCACAGGGACAATGTATTTCAAAGCACACTGAAAATGGGAAATCCTATTCAAATGTTAGAACATGTTATTTACAAAGTTAGCTTTAAATGTTTTCGACAGCCGCAACTAAGGTTAAGGTCCTAGTCTATGAAATGGTATCACTGAACTTTCTTTTGTGAAGTCAAAGCCTTCAAGACAGTACTCAGAATTCAACACATAGGTTTTACTATGTAGATGAACAAAGCTTTAAAGAGAAGGAGGAGAGCAGCCAAGCACAGGCCATGGTTAGATACCTCACAAGCCAAACCAGCCAAGACCTTGGCTTCCTTAGCTCTGTGCCATTTCACATTTCATATTACGCTTAGCAGGAAAGTATGACAATATTACTTTGATTTTTTGTTGATCCCGCTTAATTTCTGTATCCAGTTGCTTCCTGTTTTCATTTTCTTCTTGAAGTCTTTTTTGCAGCTGTACCTTTTGATATTTCATGTGATCTACACTCTGCTCTAGTTCATTAGCACATTTCTCATTTTGGATCGAAAGTGATGCCAACTTCTTACTATTTTGTTGTTTCTTCTGTAAGACCTGGGATCATATGGAATATTCAAAATGAAAAATTGCAACTCTCATAAACATCAAGTAAAAAACTTTTCATTCAATGGCAAGGGTAGACATTTTGCCTAGATTTTAATTTATTTTTTATTTTTGATGGGTTCACAATTGTTTTCTACATTTCTACTTTGATAATTGGGCAACTGCCATGATTTTCACAAGATATAGAGAATGATGAGACATCCTGATGCTGACAGCCAAAGTGAACAAAATTCATCTCTTTGCTTTTTATTAATATTTTAATTAAAAATATTGTATGTACATGGTAAAAATTAAAACAATACAAAACTGAACTTACATTTAATTTTGACAGTAATTGCAATGCTGGAGCAAAATAATACTAGCATTTTAGTATCTTTTCCATATCAGTGTAAGTACTGAAAACCTTATTTAAAAGTGAGATAGGTATCATTGTCTTTTGCTCTTAATCCACAGATGCTCAAAAGTGCACCAGTTAGCATTAAAATATTAACGCAGCATATATTACTGTATTTTGCTATGTATAATGCACATTTTAACCAAATTTTTGAGGGGAAAATAAGGATGTGCATTATACATGGGTATAATGATTACATTCCATGGTATAATGATCCAGTGTATAATGTACACAAAAACCGTGGGTGTGCATTATACATGGCAAAATACGGTGTATATATATTTAATGACATAAAGAATACAGATTTCAGGCCTCGCTGGTGTGGCTCAGTGGACTGAGTGCTGGCCTCAGAACCAAAGGGTTGCCGATTGGATTCCAGTCAGGGCACGTGCCTGGGCTGTGGCCAGATCCCCAGCTGGGGGCTCACAAGAGGCAACCACACATTATGTTTCTTTCCATTTCCTTCCCCCCCTTCCCCCCCTCTAAAGATATATAAATAAAATCTTTTTTAAAAATTACAGATTTAAAATGTTTTAATTTAAAAAATTTTGTTTTACAAACTGAAATAACTTAATCATACCAAAAAACTCTAGTGTTTCAATATTTAAAATGGTACTGTTAGAATACTGAAAGCTGGTATTTTTACTATAAGTATGTGACCCTGACCCTAAAATGTTATTTTACCTTTCTAAATCTTAGCTTCCTCATTTATAAAACAGGATAAAAATACCCACTTCAAAGGATTAAATAATGATTAAGTAACACATACGAAACATATGAAACACCTGCTATATCTATGGCACTTGGTGACACTTAATGTCTGGTAACGGTCATCCTCCATCATCTTCATCACCCCTCCCCACCAGCTGTGCGGGATATGTCAAAGCCAGTCGTTTCTAAAACTACATGGGAATCTGGTTTCAGTCCTCTACTGTGTGAGATGTTTCGTCTGAATTTAAGTTCTGTGTCTTCTTTCCTTTCCTTATCAGGACGCTTAGGAGAACTGCAATTGTGCAGTTCAGTGGCTTAGGAGAAAAGGATATGCAGCATGAAACTTGAAAAACAAAAGGAACATGGTAATTCACAAGCCCTATTAATAATCTTTCATTTAATCTCAACCATTTTAGTTGTATGAGACATAGAACATATAAAAATATTCTTTGCTAAATCCATAAACAAGTCTTAAACAGAAGATATATAAATATAATAACCTCCTTAGAAAAACAGTAATTCTAGCCATTATTAATACTGATATAAGAATTGAAGTTATAATCTGAATGGAAGTTAGGATATAAAACTATGAAATTATAAATAATATTTTATAATAAGGACAAAGAAAAATCTTAATTGTTTTGTTTTACTAATGTTTTGTTAAAATGAGCACTTTGTTACACATCACAACCTTAATTAAAGGATCAAGCAGTAAAAAAAGAATTAATCCCAAGACTCTCTGAGGTGAACTACTAAGTGAAAATACGTATTCGGAAGGCAAGTGAAGGTATAACATGACAATTACCACATTCCTTTAGTCAGTTCAAACTTTCAAGTTATCATTTTAACTTGGTATTGACGTGAGGCTACTTAGGTAAAAAATTGTAGTGGTGATGTCCAGATGTTTGAGGTGTCATTGTAAAACCCCAAGAAGAGGGATTTGGGGGGCACTGTCCACCTCCCCATTCCCACATAGAACAGGACCTGGCACAGAGGAGATATGCAGTGAACACCTTGTTGAAAGAAAATAACTACGGAACAGTTTCAAAAGTAAATAAATAATGCCTTGAATAGGTTACCTACAATTCTGTTCTACCTACAATTCTGTTCTATGTACAGTGGAAAAGATATGAAAGCAATAAATTATGAATAAAAAAAGAAAAAAAGCATCTAGCAAATTCATTGCAATCAGACTAACAAAGTAGTCTGACCATACCAACAGTATCTAAAAATGGCTTCATTACACAAAGTCTCTGTAATCAAATCTCTCTCATAGGATGGAATTTTTAACTGTAGCTATTTCTGAGGATATCTCTAAATACAGCATTAGGAAACTAGTAAGATATAGTACTAGGAGTTATTAACCTTTCTTCAAGCCATCAATTATGCGTTGAGAAAACTGAAACAGTTATTTGCCGAGTGTCTACAAAGTGCCATGCAGGTGTTTTATACCTTTATTTAATCACCAATCTTTTGTCCTTTAGAAAAGAACATTATTTCTGTGGTTATCTTTATTCCTTACCTTATGTTTTTTGATAAAAAGATTAAGGTAATATACTTCTTTTTTGAAAGATTTTATTCATTTTTTAGAGAGAAGGGAAGGGAGAGAGACATCAATGTGCGAAGGAAATACTGGGTTGCCTCTTGCGGGTCCCCAACCGGGTACCTGGCCCATAACTCAGGCATGTGCCCTGACTGGGAACTGAACAGGTGACCTTTCAATGTGTAGGCGGGCACTCAACCCACTGAGCCACACCAGCCAGGGCAAGATAATACACTTCCAGAATGCAGAAATATATTACCCAAATCAAAATTATGTAAACCTACCAGCACTCTGGAAAAGAAAAGCTGCATTCCAATTTATCTTGTTGGTAAAAACGGAATCCTACTTCTTTCCTAACTTCATACAAGAATCCTTAAAAGTAGAAAGCTTTAAGTAGGTTATCTCAATTACATTTTAAAATTACCTGGACTTTCAGCTTCGCAGCATCCATCTTTTTACGGAACTCCCTCTGTAATTTTACTTTCAAAGCAACATCAGAAAGATCTTTGTTTTCCAGTTCCTGTAGCTTCTTTTCTGTCTCAATTAATTCCACTTTCGCCTGTTCTGCTTCACGCGCAAGTTTTGTTACTTTCAGAGAATATTGTTTGCTTACAGACTTGGCATCGTTACCTTCACCATAATAACAGTAATAACAATTATAAATTATATTTTTAAAAACCAAAATATAAAAAACATAAAGATGTTCTACTGCTACAAATCTAGCTGAGCACTGTAAATATTTAAGGCCTCACATTAAAAATTCAAACACAACTTGCCACCTGGCCTCTTAATAATTAGTTCCTTAATGACTGTTTCCATCTGGTGCCATTCCATCATCACAATGGATTTTTTGTGTTTTAGTGTGACACTTCTGGTCTTCTGAATATGTAGTCTAGCTCTGCTGGCATCAAACTCTAGTTAAGAAGGGTATCTGGGGCTACTCTTTGGCCTTTCACTTCAACTTCCTGCTACCCATAATCCGTTTCTCTGAATTCTTTTTTTTTTTTACTACTACCATGAAAATTTTTCAACATACTAAAAATAGGGAAAATGATATAATAGGTGCTCATCACCCAGATTCAAGAGTTATCAAGATTTTGCTACAGTTACCTCATCTATGTTTTTCTTTCATTTAATTGCTTAAATATTGTAAAGCAACCTCAGACGTCATATCTCACCTAATTGTACTTCAATGAGCATCTATACAAAATATGGACACAACCAAAGAGTCATTATTGCACCTAACAATGTTAATGCCTACCAAGTCCCTATTCAGACTTCCCCAATTGTTTCAAATTGTCTTTTACAATTGGTTTATTTTAATGATGACCCAAACAAGATCCATGACACATCTGACTGTTATGTCTCTTAATCTTTTCATCTAGAGCTGGCCCCCTCCTTTTTCACTCCATTGAACATGTTAAAGATGAATTATTTTTTAAAAGATCTTATTTTTAGAGAGAGAAGGGAGAAAGAGAGGGAGAGAAACATCCATGTGAGAGAGAAACATCCATCAGTTGTCCCTCACACACACCCTGACGGGACCAAATCCACACCCCAGGCATGTGCCCTGACTAGGAATCGAACCAGCGACCTTTTGCTTTGCGGAATGATGCCCAACCAACTGAGTCACACCAGCCAGGGCAAAGGTGAATTCTTTTAAAATGCTTTTCCTATAAATATTTAGAACACAGAGAAAAATAGAATGAGATGTTTCTATATTTCTTTTCATTCTAATCCAGCTAGTGAACTTAAAAACTTGGTTTTGATAAGTTCTGAATAGTCAACTGTCCCTGAACCAGACTAACAAACTCATGGCAGTGAGAACTAAGAGTCCAGAGGTCATGGGATGAATAATCACCAGCAACAGTTCGTCATATTGTTATACTAAAAATCTCTTAATTTTTTAATAAAAAAGTTACTGAACTAAATGTACTATGAGCTGTCTTCTGGATCTACATTCTATGATTATTAGACTAACTTCAAAATATATATGACTACTACATTTTAATAAATCTGAGACACCATAAAGTGTTCACACCAATATTTTATGAACTAAGGTACAGTGCCAATTAACAATGGCATGATAAAATGCTAAGATGCCACTGATTGTAAGGTATATTCTGATTACAGAGATATTAAAATGTGAAAAATGTGTTATTAGAATTGATAAAACACAGTACAATCACTGTTACTGTTGGCTGAAGTAGTTGCAATTTGGGAAAAATCTTTACTGAGGCACCTCCGAAAAGTAAGCACACATTGACCCTTTTGCTAGTCACCGTCTTAGTTTGTAAGAACTAAGGGTCCCTTGGTTCTAATGAGTAAGAGGAGGATCTTCTCTGTGTATGTTCAGGTACCCTAAGGCAACTAGAATGGGTATCCCAGGCTATCCACACAAAAAGTGTGCTTGTTTAGTGAGATAACCCATGGTGAGATAATTATCTAAAAGAAAATAATTTATTCCAGAAGGGTAAATATCCTCAACTTCCTCAACAGGAAGTACCCTGAAATCTTAGAGATGGAGAAGCTATTTAAATCCCTAAATCAGTTCCTGGATACTCCTAGGAGAGTTCTACTGGCATTGACCCTGTCTGTGAAGAAGGAGCATGGTCAAATTTAATTAGACATCTGAGATACTGGAGTTGGGGTAATACACAGCACATAAGTCACTAGGAACGAGGAAGGACAACACTATGGGACAGAAGCTTGGGAGAGGCGGTCAAGAAAGAACAACCAATGGCCAGAAAGCAAGTTTGTAGGAAAGAAGAGGGAAGTGGGAAGACAGGTTTCCCCTTGCTGGCAGAGGAGTTGGGACCCATCATACTTCATGTAGTTTGGGTGTGATTATAGCCTTGAGCTTGAAGGAAAAAAGACAGTATTTCCTTCAGGTCCCCTAAATGTGACCAGAAAGTTATTTTTATTATTTCTTTTTTTTTTATTGTTGCTCAAGTACAGAAAGTTATTTTTCATTGGAGTTAGGGAAAAGAAATGCTAGTGTCTCTTACTCCTTCAATTCTTAACTGAATTTCAACATAGTCAAGGCTCATACATTGAGTGTATTTGAGGAGGAAGGCAAAAGGCTTGAGATGGATGTTTTAGGGTAAGCCTGAGGCAGCTGAGGGTGAGGTGAGGATGTGGTGTACACACCACCCTGGCAGAAATTTGAGACTAAGAAGAGCTAGAAGCTTAGCTCACTCAAGAGAACAGCTCTCAGGAATAAATCCTTATATCTTCAGAGAAATAAAAGTCAACTTCATTTAAAATATAAAGTTTAGGCCCTGGCTGGTGTAGCTCAGTGGATTGAGCGTGGGCTGGGAACCAAGCGGTCCCGGTTCGATTCCCAGTCAGGGCACATGCCTGGGTTGCGGGCCAGGTCCCCATGAGGGCCATGTGAGAGGCAACCACACATTGCTGTTTCTCTCCCTCTCTTTCTCCCTCCCTTCCCCTCTCTCTAAAAATAAATAAAAATAAAAAATCTTAAAAAAAAAAATAAATAAATAAATAAAATATAAAGTTTAGGATTACTGTTAAAATGAACTATCCAAGAAAATAAAGATTAATAATTTAAATAATTATTAAAATGAGTTAGAAAAACATCTCAGATATATTCCCAGATACCTAGTATAATGTTTCTTTAAAAGTGGCAAAAAACAGCCCTGGCTGGGGTGGCTCAGTGGATTGAGTGCTGGCCTGCAAACTGAAAGGTCACTGGTTCGATTCCTGGTCAGGTAAATGTCTGAGTTGCACGCCAGGTCCCCAGCTGGGAGCGCGTGAGAGGCAACTGGTCAATGTTTCTCCCTTTGTTTCTCCCTCTCTCCCCACCTCTCTATAAATAAATAAATGAATGAAAAAATAAATAAAAGTGGCAAAAAGCAGTAAGTGCCACAGAGTTTCAACAGAGCACAGAATTCACACTGGTTAGAACAATTCATAGATGAATCCCAATATAACAAAGTTCTTTTAATAACTAACCTCCACATATTGGCTCTAGAGCATACCTTCATCGGATACTATTACCTGTTTTCATTAATTCTTTAATCAGATCTTCCTTCATATTGATGTTAATTGTAAGTTCTCTCATTTTTTGTTTAGCTTCAGTAAGTATGAGTTCTGAAGTCCTTAATTTTTGCAAATTCAACTCTTGACTCTCTTGGAGACATTCAATCTTTGAATCTTGAAAATAAAAGAAACAAAACTGAGAAATAAAACTATGTGCTTATGAAATATTCAACAGAAGTAAAGCTGAAAAAGAAAAGTGAACACAGAAGCAGTCTAGAGGCAGCAAAGGAAGAGACAAACAGAGACAGGGAAGGAAGGGAAGGGAAAATTTATGGAAATTGGGACTTCAGTTTTCTAGCTTACAGAAAGAGTTTTCCTTTCCTTTCCTAAGAGACACTAGTATTTCTTTTCCCCAATGCCAATGAAAAACAACTCTCTGGTCACATTTAGGGGAACTGAAGTAAATACTGTCTTTTTTTCCTTCAAGTTCAAGGCTAAAATCACACCCATACTACATACATGCTTTAGTCATATCCCATAGGTTCTGATACAAGTTTTCATTGCCCTTAGATATTCTGCAATTTGAGTTTTTAACTTGAATTATTTAATAAAGTTATAAAAACTCCAGGTGGGTAGAGGTTTGAATTTTTTTCCTATTAACTTCTAGCTTTGTTGTAATAAAAGAACGTAGTCTACACCAGACTACTAGAGTGTGGGCCAGCACTGTTTGCTATTATCTTACACCAGAATGTAAATCAACTATGTCACCATTTAGTTCAGCTGATCTTTTTCTTACATAGAGAGACTTCCTCAGTGAAGGAGCTAGTGCACTGATTTACATTCTGATGTAAGTTTCTTTCCTGCTTATAAACCAGTAATAGTCGAGAATGGCAACTTGTATAGCACTTACCTATATCACTTACACATTTAAAAAGTTACTTCAGTTTTATTTGTGACATATAGGTAATTTTTTGTTAAATATTACATGCATAGGTTCTTTAAAAAGGCTCTCTATTTTCATTGTGTAGGACTTATTTATCATTTTCTTTGTATTTTCTATACTCTTACTTTTTGTGCTTCTACCACTCATAGGCCAAGATAAATGAGTTAAAAATACCCAAATAGTTTTTGGAACATAAACATCTTATGCTGTTATGCATTAAATAATGAGTATTTTAATATTGTGAGCACCCATAGACTAATTTGACTCCAATGCCAAGGGTACAGCACTAATGGTAAGCATGTGTGCCAGTGAAGCAGGGAAGGAGACACCTAGTAAGTTATGGAAGATGTATTTTAAAGTAGTCAAGGGTACAATCCATACCAACTTAGGTTTGAGTATAAAATCCCCATTCTGAGAGATTGAGTCTGTAACTCGAGCCAGAACTGATTGGTGGGAAAAATTTCTTACTGAGAAGTAAAAAAGAATAATAAATCAGAAGTAGAACAGAGAACATAAAGGAAGTTCTACCAACCAGGAAAACAATCCTATCAGGTTCCCATCTTTGAGAATTCCTAGATGCTTCTTAACTTACTAACTGAAAAAAAAAAGAGATGTCTTACAAACATTAAATGTAAATTACTTAAGTAAGTCTGTGTACCTTCATTCCCCAAACTTGACTTTTGTGTTTGATCATGCATATCATTCAATTCAACAAGAGAACAAACAGAGCCTGGCTTTTGAATCCATGAGCGACTTCTACGTCTAAAAAAAAAGATCAGGGTCAAAGGTAACAACTTGTCTGTTAGTGTTTGCTAATCTGCCCTCAAATTAGCTTCCCCCCAAAGTGACGATAATGTTGAGAGAATTATTAATTATATAAACAGAATTTTACTAATATTCCCACCCATGTTGGGCCCAGTGGGAAATTCATTATTGTTTGTTGCCACTGTGGCAGCAGAATCAGGAAATCCAAAAACATTCTCTCTGAAAACTAAAATATAATGACTATAACAGCTCTAAAAGCAAAATTATTTTTCAGTTGTGAGTCAAACACTGGTTTCACAGTACATTAGTTGAGAGTACACTTAGCAAAAATTACCTACTAGTATTTAAATGGAAAAGATACTTTAATGAAAAAACTCTCCATTTGTGTATTTATTGCATCATAAAAGTATATGTTATTAATTCAGTCTATATTTAACATACCTAATTTCAGATTTCTCTTGGCCTTCGGACTCTTCATCATCACTGTTATCAGAAAACTGGCAGTGGAGCACTTCATCTTGCTCTTCTATGTGGCCCAGGAGCATCTGACTTCGTGTTCGAAATCCAGCAACTACTCGATCCAGAGAGCACACAGAAGGGCTTGTGTAGACCTTCCAAGTGATTTCCCCACCCAACAACAACAAAGAAGTGATTTTTAAATGTCTATTTTTATCATATCACTCAACACATTTTTAAGGGGTTATTAAATAAGTACTGTTAAAATACACAATCACTGATAATATGCACGACCCCCTCGAAAGTGTCAAAATTCATTTCACAATACTACTGTGCCTCGCAGACACATACTTCTTTCAGAATCTACAGAGTTCTTTCTCTTCTAAAAACCTCTTCTACCTTCAACTACAGTATAATGCTCAAAAATGAAACCAGAGAGAGGCTTGAGCGAAAACATCACAGCTCTTAAACAGCGCAGGCGCTCCCCCACGAATGCCAAGCCCATTCATGGTTCAGCAGGAGGAACTGTTCCGCCGCCCACCAGTCTCCTCAGTTCTGAACACTGTGCGCATGATGGTGCTGCTGCTCAGGGTTCGCACCCCACTCCAATCCAAATCCATTGAATAAAGAAATCCAAAGCTGTTGCCACTCCTTCTGCTAAGGCAAAATATTCTCAATTTGGAAATCCAAATGTATTTACTCACGCTTTACATGTGGCGGTTAGGCAAAGCTGATTAACACTACAGGTGACATACTGAATATGTATCATAGGATAATTAGATGCTAGTGCCCACACTTCCTAAATATATTATAAGATGCTTCTATTGCCAACATACCTTAAGTTCTCAAAAAATGAGCATGAAAAACAACAATGAATTAGAAATTGCCTTTATACTCTTATTCTAGTTTCTGTTACCAAATATTTCTTTTCACCACCTCTGCATAATCAAATTTCTTTTCACCACCTCTGCAAATCACCTCTCAGGGTGATTTCTCAAAAAAGGTAAATACTAAAATCTTAAGAGGAGACACTCAATTTATTAATATGTTATTATAAGCTATTAAAATTCGAACATATAGTGAAATGTGTATAACACAAGGTGCTCAAGATTCAGTTCATAGGTCCCTGACGTACCCCCTCTCAGAAAAGTCTGCCTGATACTTTGATGTCTGACTTTTGTGCCTCTACTCTTGGTCACCTAATGAGACCATCTGTCACATCAGCACCATGATGGACAGGGCATCAAGTGATCAGGGTAGCCTCCCAATCCTGGAATTTTGGGTGGGGGAGGGAATTACTTACGGAAGAACCAACTCGAGATGTACTTTTCTACCAAGCACTTATCTAACAGCTTGGCCCCTTGATCCACAGTGGACAGGCACCATGGTTTCTCTTTGTCAGGGAGGTGGCAATTATTTCAGGAGCAAATAAAATTTTTTGTTCAGAATCAAATTTTGTTCTCTGAGATTATAATTTGCTTTTAAAACTCCTTTTTACAAAGGAAACAAATGACCCAGCTTAATAATGAACATCAAATAAATCTGCCACAATGAGTAACACTTAGCAAATTAATTCTTTTTGTTGTTGTTTTTGTTTAAAGATTTTATTTTATCTTTAGACAGAGGGGAAGGGAGGGAGAAAGAGAGGGAGAGAACATCCATGTGTGGTTGCCTCTCGCACGCCCCCTATTGGGGACCAGGCCTGCAACCTAGGCATATGCCCTGATTAGGAATTGAACCAGTGACTCTTTAGTTCACAGGCCAGCACTCAATCCACTGAGCCACACCAGCCAGGGTGCAAATTAATTCTTTTTTTTTTTAATCTTATTTATTTTATTTTTAGACAGAAGGGAAGAGAGGGAGAAAGACAGGGAGAGAAACATCAACCTGTGGCTGCCTCCCACATGGCCCCCACTGGGGACCCGGCCTGCAACCCAGGCATGTGCCCTGACTGGGAATCAAACTGGCGACCCTTTGGTTCGCAGCCCATGCTCAATCCACTGAGCCACACCAGCCAGGGTGCAAATTAATTCTTTAATAGTCATTCCACCCTATCCAATGGTTCTTTGCCCTTTCCAGGCTTGTAAAGCCTACAATCTAGGCCCTTCCTACCTAGGTACTGGGTCCTGCTTCCCTCAGTTGCTTCTGCATTCCACAGCTCTCTAATAGGGATATTTTAGCATTTTCAACCATACTCCCAATAGTACTAATCATATATAAGTACTCAAATAAGCTGACTAATAATTCAGATAACTGAAGTGTATCCAGTTAGAAGCCAATTTGTTTTATTCTAACCATTTTTTCCCCCTAGAATTACATAGCTACAAGGCTAGAGAAAACTTTACGGTTATTGAGTTCAACTATTGATCTCACATTTGACTCTCCTCTATAATATTACAAATTACCATTTAACCTCTGCTGGAACACATTCGCTGAGGATGCCCTCATAGGCCTCTCGTATCACCTTTGGCAGTTCCCACTAATAAACCCCTCTATTTATTCCTTTAGCACTTCTCACTGGTCCCAATTCTATAGACAAAGTCTAACAATAATGATAAACCTTCAAATACAGGTTTACAGTTGTGAGTATGTGAAAGACAGAACTTATTCTTGTATTATTATTTATTCATATTACAACTATAAACCTACTTTTGTCCACCACTGTATTTGAAAAGTCATCAAGTCCCCTCTGATCAGATTAAACCTAAAGGTACTTCAGATTTCCCCCAACATCCTTCAGGAGCTTGGTTTTTCTCTGAAAATAATCTAATGTGACTTAAAGTGCTGTACCCAGACCAGAACATAACATTCTAAATCCCCATACTAAAGAGAATCTCCTCTCATCATTGATGGATGCATTTGATTTTGTTTCATCGGATATGCTGCAACTTTGCTTAACTCATTTGCCAGAGATTATGGCTTCCACATACTTAACATTATAATTTCAATTGGGAAATCTGCAAAGGTACATAAGAGTTAATGTGTCATTTTGTTACTGTGCAGTGAGTGTGTTCTGCTGGAATGAGTCGCTTAGCTAGAAAAGAACCTGGTCAAAGCTCAGTGGACACGTCTCTGTGTTCTGCTGTGTTCACTCCTCCTCATGAGCAACAATGGGTGTAATGAAGTAATTAAAAAAAAATTATGAGAAAAAACAGCCTTTACATGAGAGATTAAATCTTAGTGAAGACTAAAAATGCAGTTAATCTATAATGTGGGGTTATGCACAGAAATTTTGTGACTCAAAAAAAAAATGTAAATTCTAGCCCTTGCAGGGCAGCTCAGTTTGTTAGAGCGTCGTCCTAATATGCCAAGGCTGCAGGTTCGATCCCTGATAAGGGCATATACAGGAAGCAACCAATAAATGCATAAATAAGGAGAACAACGGATCAATGTTCTTCTCTCTCTCCCTTTCCCTGTCAGTCTCTATCATCGGTAAATAAAACTTTTTAAATTAATTTATTTGAGGAAGAAAAAGATTTTACAAATATTTCTCTTTTGTGAATCCAGAGATCCCAGAAGGCTTTTACAACATATCCCTTAAGACTATTTCAGTCAAGCACTGAAAGTGATATTGTGTACCTACTGCTTTTTTTTCCCTTTTCATGATACCATATTTCATCAAATCTAAAATGCCATCAACTGCAAGACACAGCATTATTTTTATACTACCAAGAAAGGAAAAAAGCTGTCAAACTATGACATGCCGTCAATTAAAAAAACATATCCTGCTATCAAAGATGATAAAATGTGAAAAAATACGTAAGTTTTGCCCTGGCTAGTGTAGCTCAGTAGATTGAGCGTGGGCTGGGAACCAAAGGGTCCTGGTTCGATTCCCAGTCAGGGCACATGCCTGGGTTGCGGGCCAGGTCCCCATGAGGGCCATGTGAGAGGCAACCATACATTGCTGTTTCTCTCCCTCTCTTTCTCCCTCCCTTCCCCTCTCTCTAAAAATAAATAATAAAATAAAATCTTAAAAAAAAAAAAGAAAAAATAGGTAAGTTTTACAATCAATGAAATATGATAGATTTTCATAAAGATCTAAGGTGTTATACTAAACCCAAGTAATAACAAGAAATGCCTTTGTAATTTTTTTCTTTCCAAAGTGCCTTAGTATGTAAAGCAATTGCTTTTTGCTTTAATTATATATTTGTTTTGTTTTTATTATTTTTAATCATTTTCTATTGTTATTCTGTTACAGTTGTTCCCTTTAGCCCTCCACCACACATCCCACCCCCACCCCCCACTCCCACAGTCAATCTCCACACTGTTGTAGTCTATGTCTGTGCATCATTCATACATGTCCTTTGTCTAGTCCCTTCCCCTTCTTTCCACCATTGTCCCCCACTCCTCCTCTCTGGTCACTGTCAGTCTGTTCCATGTTTCCATTTCTGTGGTTCTATTTTGTTTGTTAGTTTATTGTTCACTAGATTCCTCTTAAAGGTGAGATCATATGGTATATGTCTTTCACTGAGTGGCTTATGTTTCACTTAGCATAGTATTCTCCAGTTCCATCCATGCTGTTCCAAAGGTAGGAGCTCCTTCTTTCTTTCTGCTATGTAGTATTCCATTATGTAAAAGTACCATAGTTTTTTGATCCACTCATTTACTGCTGGGCACTTAGGCTGTTCCCAGCATTTGGCCATTGTAAATAGCACCACTATGAACAAAAGGGTACATAAGTTCTTTTGAATTGGTGACTTGGGATTCTCACAGTATATTCCCAGCAGCAGAATGACTGGGTGAAAAGGCAGTTCCAGTTTTAGTTTTTTGAGGAAATTCCATAGTGTTTTGCACAGTGGCTACACCAGTCTGCATTCCCATCAACAGTGCGCTAGTTCCCTTTTCTCCACAACCTAGCCAGCACTGTTGTTTGTTGTTTTCATCATGATGGCCATTCTGACCAGTATGAGGTGGCATCTCATTGTGGTTTTAATTTGTATCTCTCTGATAGTTAGTGATGTTAAGCATCTTTTCTTATGTCTCTGGGCCATCTGTATGTCCTCCTTGGAGAAGTGTTTATTCAGATCCTTTGCCCATTTTTTAATTAGACTGTTTGTCTTCCAGGTCTTGAGTCACATGAGTTTTTAATATATTTTGGAGATCAAACCCTTATCTGATGTATCATTGGAAAATATGTTCTCCCGTACAGTCGGTTCCCTTTTTCATTTTGATGATGGTGTCTTTAGCTGTACAGAAGCTTTTTAGTCCCATTTGTTTATTTTTTTCCTTTATTTCCCTTGCCCTAGGAGCTATATCGGCAAAAATATTGGTACATGGTATATCTGAAATTTTCCTGCCTATGTTTTCCTCTAGGAGTTTTATGGTGTCACAACTTAAATGTAAGTCTTCTATGCATTTTGAGTTTATTCTGGTGTATGGTTCATCCCAGGGATGCAAGGACGATACAATATTCACAAATCAATAAATGTAATATACCACATAAACAAAAGGAAAGACAAAAATCACATGATCATATCAATAGATGCTGAAAAAGCATTTGCTTAAATCTGGCACCCATTTATGATAAAAACACTCAGCAAAGTGGGAGTAGAGGGAGCATACCTCAACATAATAAAAGCTATATACAAGAATCTTACAGCCAACATTATACTCAATGGGCAAAAACTAAAAGCTCTCCCCTTAAGATCAGGAAGAAGACAAGGGTGTCTACTCTTACCACTCTTATTCAACATAGTACTAGAAGTCTAGCCAAAGTGATCAGACAAAAAAAAGAAATAAAAGGCATCCAAATTAGAAAGGAGGAAGTAAAACTGTTATTATTCACAGACAACATGGTAGTGTACATAGAAAATCCACCAAAAAAAGTCTCCACCAAAAAACTACTCAACCTAATAAGTGAATTTGGCAAAATAATGGAATACAAAATCAATATGCAAAAATTGAAGGCATTTTTGTGGCATATTCCACAGATCTAGAACAAATATTTCAAAAACTTATATGAAACAAAAAAAAAAAAACCCAAGTAGCTTCAATAATCTTACGAAAGAAGAACAAAGCAGGAGGGATCACAATACCTGATGCTACAAGGCCATTGTAATCAAAACAGTCTAGTACTGGCATAAGAACAAACATATAGATCAATGGAACAGAATAGAGAACCCAGAAATAAACCCAAGTCTCTACAGTCCATTAATATTCAACAAGGGGAAGTGAGCATTCAATAGAGTAAAGATAGCCTCTTCAATAAATGGTGTTGGGCCCTGGCTGGTGTGGCTCAGTGGATTGGGTGCTGGCCTGTGAACCAAAGGGTTGCTGGTTTGATTCCCAGCCAGGGCACATGCCTGGATCGCAGGCCGGGTCTCCAGAAAGGGGTGTGTGAGAGGCAACCACACATTTATGTTTCTCTCCCTCTCTTTCTCCCTCCCTTCCTCTATCTCAAAAAATAAATAAATAAAATCTTTAAAAAATAATAAATAAATGGTATGGGAGAACTGGACTGGTACCTGCAAATAAATGAAACTAGACCACCAACTTATACCATATACCAGAATAAACACAAAATGGATAATTATATCATATTTCAATGTTAAGAGAGTTAGGAACCTTTATTATATTTTAACTTTAACTCAAGATTCAAGTTTGCATTTCATCAGATGAGTTTTTGGCATCTATTGAGACAAATGAGTTTTCTTTTTTTTCCATATTAATTGGTACATAATATTAGTACTTTTCTTTTGTTTACCTGTATACTATTTGACTATAAGGGGCAATTTCTTTAGGATATTTGCATGAGAAGACGTGTCCTATAATCCCATTTTGGTGTTTAACTTTTCAGATTAAGAGACAGTTGAAAACAAATGTGCAATAACAGGAAAAAGACAATGGTATGCTTTTAGAATAAATATTATTCAGACATTAAAAATTATGATACATTATAGAAGAATATTTCATGACTATCAAATGTTTATGATATATTGAGAAAAGCTAGTAATGAAAGTATATGTATAAATATAATACACTTTTAAAACAAATAAAATCTTTTCATTCTTTCCCTTTAATATGTATAAAAGTGCATAAGAAATAAAATCAAACTTTTTCTGTAATCAATTTAAAAATCATTTAAGCTACTTTTTCCCTTTTTCTTTTGAAAGTATTTTAAGTTAAAGTATTTCTCTTATCAGACTATTTTTACTTCAAAAAATATTAGAGCTTAACTCTAAAAGAAAAGAATTAGGGCTGGAAAATATTAACTAGACTTCTACCAAGGACACAGAAATCTAGCAGAAAATAAAATGGTATTTCATATGTCCTCTTTGCCTTAATTTAGCTAGTTTTGGTATCCAACATGAGACATTCCCCTGATGCTTAAAACAATGTAACAGTAAACAGGGCTTGAATAAGGCTGACCATACTGTGTGTCTTCCACGTGCAAGCCTGCCTTTTCATGTCTGCTGCAATAACCAGGCTGACAGAAGAGGGGGCCAGGATTTCTGGACACACATTGGGAGATCTCTCAAAACTGCTAATCATATGACCTTTGCACCTTCTTCCCTTTTCACTTCATAAAGTGGCTAGATGGTTCTTTTGGGGTATAAGGAAATTCTTAAAAATAAAACAATGCTAAAAATTTACTAATTTGAAACAATTCTAGATGTCTGCTTCAGGTCTAATTAAACAATTAGAGATAACAGAAGGGCCTACATTTCTCAAGAGCCCATAGAGCTTTATCTTCCCAAAGAGTCCGTGTGTGTGTGTGTGTGTGTGTGTGTGTGTGTGTGTGTGTGAATGACTAGTAGAAGTAAAAAACAGAGACTGAGAGAGAATAAGTGTATGTAATTCTTATAATCAGGAAAAAAACCCCAAATATTCTTAAAAGTAAAAGAATGGAAAGAAACAGGAAATACTTTCACATAACTAGCCAACAGTAAAACAATTAAACATAGAAGATGATATATAAGTATTAAGTTGAAGCAATAATGTGAATCATGTGAAGAATTTATTTTTTTCCTAAATGTTTTATGAAAAGGTACCATGTATTTAACCATAAGGATAATGTCAATGGCTCTCCATAGTAAAACCGAAACTAATAACAACAATGGTTTAAATTTTAGAATTCAACCACTCAAAATTGAAAACCATATAGGTAAGGGTAACATCTGTCTTACTCACTCTGAGGCACTGAGCCTGGGACATAGTAAAAGTACCCCACATACAGATACTAAGGACGCAATGTTCCAGGCACTTTCAGAGTCACCATTTCATGTAAGTCCTCCATAGACGCCTCCCCCATTCTGACAGGTAAGGAACCTGGGGCCCGTACAGGTTTAGTCATATGTGGGCCTATGCCAGAGAGCTGGTGTTCACATCCAAGCCTGCCTAACTGCAAGGTCTATGGGGTTTCGCATATTTCATATCCCTTTGACTGGAACCATCAATCACACAGATCTCAAACAAACCATTTCTCTTCATAAAATCAATAAGTAAAAACCAAAATTCATGAATCTGCTAATCAGTCTTTTCCATAGTAGAGAATACTTGATGATTTTTCAAGAGAAATATGTGTGCATTATTTACTACAACACACCTATTCATAAATAAATACAAATTAAAAGTCCATACAGCTCTTTATACAGTCTTGATATGTCAGGTTGGCAAGACTGAGTAATACATAAATGTCATTTTGGGAAAAATTGCCCTGACTAGTGTGGCTCAGTTGGTTGGGTGTCGTCCACAAAGTGAAAGGTCACCAGTTTGATTCTTGGTCAGGGCACATGCCTGGGTTGTAGGTTCAGTCCCCAGTCGGGGTGTGTAAAAGAGGCAACTGATCAATATTTCTCTCACACAATGATGTTTCTCTCCCTCTCTTTCGCCCTCAATTCCCCTCTTTCTAAAAATAAATAAATAAAATCTTTTTTAAAAGACAAGAAAATAGTAAGACAAACCAAATAAGTCAAAAGAAATAAACTCTGACCTCATCTCAACTTGATATAGTTAAAGAAAGAAAAAAATTCATGAATATATCACTTAGTCATATCCAAAAATACGATGGCAAAGGATAGCTTTCTCTCCATGATGAATACAGATATTATCTTCAACTAATCCTTCCAAATATAACCATATATTCTCCTATTTACTGATATTTTTATTAAAAATAAGCATGAGCTCTGGCTGGTGTGACTCAGTGGACTGACTGCTGGCCTGGGAACCAAAGGGTCACTGGTTCGATTTCCAGGCTAGGGCACCTGCCTGGGTTGCGGGCCAGGTCCCCAGTGGGGGCACATGAGAGGCAACCACACATTGACGTTTCTCTCCCTCTCTTTCTCCCTCCCTTCCCTGCTCTCTAAAAGTAAATAAAATCTTTTAAAAAATAAAATAAAAAGCATGATATGATTAAAAGAGAATACACAAAGTCCACAAAACCAAACAGAAACTAAACATACCTGCTGAGACTATACACATACACTGTGATATCATATTACACATAATATTTTTAAGATCTCAAAATGAGAGAGAGATTAATGTTTAGACTTTACCTTCCTGGTATCTGGTCTTGCTGGGATATAAATATAATGCCCCAAGCGAGTATCAAACGGCACAGTATATGGTCTCTTTTCAGGTATCCTGTTATCTGGCCCATCTCCACAAGTTTCCTTAGCTGAAGAAGTCATTGAGAGGTTAAGTTTTGTTAGTTCTTCACTCAGCTGATCCACAAGAAGTTGTTGTTCTATTATTTTTTCATTCTTTGTAGAAGAGAAATGAGAATTTTAAAAATAGAGATCCTAAGTATGTGTATAGATAATAAAAAATAAATTATATATTGACCAAAATCATAACTACAAGTCACAACAACCTTAGCAGTACAGTAAAACCTCATTTATCCAAAGACTTCCTGTGCTCACAGGTATGTGGGACTGTTCCGAGTGGCAAATACCTTTGAATAGTAAGCAGCAACAAATACAGCACAGTTAAACAGTCAAAAAAAAAAAGGCCCATACACTGTGACTGGTTGAGTTGTCAACCTGAAGCACTCTGATTAGCTGATCTTTACAAAAGTTTGGACTTTCTGAGTGAAATCCAAGAAGTAACGAGAGACAAGAAAGTTGAAGAGAGGAGGAAGAGCTGCAAATAACAGAGATGGCCGCAAAGGAGACAGAAAGTGGCAGCAGGTGCAGTGAAGTAAAAGCCTTTACTCAGCGAAAAAGAAAGCCGAAAGCACAAAGAGATAGAAGACAGGCAACTGATAGTCCTGGGAGGAGGGAGAGCTTGGAAATCAAAGGCAGGACACATTGTGTGTGGGTGGGGGTGGGGGCTGTGTGTGTGTGTGTGTGTGTGTGTGTGTGTGTGTGTGCGCGCGGTTTAGCTTTTTAAGTGTCCTCTAAAAACCGTTTAAAGTATATCCAATCCAGAAAACTCTAACATCAATCTTTGTTTTACAAGCACAAAATTATATAAATAAGAAATTGTCATTCATTTTAGCATTTCACATGTACTACAGTGTTTAAAAATTTTTAAAAACCTTAAAGTTTTACTATGTTAATGGTGACCTATAAAAATGCAACCTTATTTAAAAAGACATGCATACAGATAATTAAAGTACACAACAAAATAGTATGTAAGTTGAGAGTAGGTGTTAAATGGAATCTTTACATTGCCTGGGAAAAGGGTAAAAAATCAATTAACATTAAATTTTATTAAGACAAGGATGAACAGTATACTCTTTAGGATAATCACTAAAAAAAGAGTGAAAGTACAACTTCTAAGCTAATGAAGTTAAAATTAAAAATACATAATCCAAAAGAAGGTAAGAAAGGAGAGAAAAGGGAACACAGAACAGGGAGAATAAATAAAAAGTACGGCGGTGGGATTATAACCAAAACATAATAGCAACTACGTTAAATTCATAAATGAAGTAAGCAATCCAGTTAAAAGATAAAGACTGTCAGAGAAGATTGTAAAATTATCTAATCTGCTGCTTACAAGAAACAAAACTAAAATAGACACAGAAAGATTAAAAATAAGATGAAAAAAGGGACACTATGTAAATATTAATCAAAAGAAAGCTGGCACAGCTGTATTCATAACAAAAAAGACTTTATAAGGCAAAAACACGACAAGAGATAAAAAGAGGTGAAAATGATTTTTTAAACAGGTCAGCTCACTGTGACGATGTAATGATTCTACATTTCTATGTATTTAATAACACAGCTTCAATATGTAATGCAAAAACTGTCTACACTTCATGGAGTAAGACAAATCCAAAATCACTGTGGGAGATTTTAACATCACTCTAAATTGCAGATTTAACAAAAATACCCCAACAAATGAGTAAAAATATAGATCTGAATAACAGGATTAACAGAATTAACAGCACTCAATATTGCAAGATACACTTTCTTTTCAAGCACATCTGCAATATCTACAAAAATTGGCCTCATACAGAGCCATAAAGCAAATTTCAACATATTCAAAGGACTGAAATCATAAGGACCCCAATGCAATTAAGCTAAAAATTATTTTTTGAAAATCCTCCATGTGTTAGAAATAAAATAACTATATAACCCACAGGTCAAAGAAAAAAGTCACAATAAAAACTAGAAATATTTTCCTGGCTGGTGTAGCTCAGTGGATTGAGCGCAGGCTGGGAACCAGAGGGTCCCGGTTCGATTCCCAGTCAGGGCACACGCCTGGGTTGCGGGCTAGGTCCCCGTGAGGGCCATGTGAGAGGCAACCGTACATTGCTGTTTCTCTCCCTCTCTGTCTCCCTCCCCTCCCCTCTCTCTAAAAATAAATAAAAATAAAATCTTAAAAAAAAAAAAAACTAGAAATATTTTGAGCTGAATGTGGAATGTAGGTAAAGGTAAGCTTAGACGAGAGTGGCCTGGTATGCTCCAGGTGTTTGTGCGGACAACGTGCTGCACACCTGCCTTCTGACAGTCTGGCACTTTGGCACATGCTGGGCACAGAGTGCCTGCAATAAAAACCGCAGACACTGAGCCTCTTCCGAGTTTCCCTGGGAAGCAATGTTTTCACATGTCTAGTCACAACCACTGCTGGGGGAATGAAGCACATCCATGTGACTCCACTGGGAGAAAACTCTTGGAATTTTGTGCCTGGTTCCTCCAGATTTTGTTCTATGTGCCTTTTCTTGGCGGTTCACTGCCCTCCTCTCACCGTAATAAATCTTAGCCATGAGCACGACTACATGCTGTGTCCCCTTAGTGCACCATCCAACCTGAGGGTGGTCTTGGGGACCCTGGACACAATAATATGTCATGACCGAAAAAAGAGAAAAGATTTATTCCAGGAATGCAAGACTGGTTTAAAATTAGAAAAATCAATATAATTCCACACTAAGGGAACATGCATGATAAAAATCATATGATAAAATTCAGTATCTAGTCACAATAAAAATTCTCAGCCAAGAAATTTGCCTTGATTTGATAAAAGGTAAATAAAAAATAGCCACAGCTAATGCAGTACTGCATTAGTGAAAGCTTTTCCTCTATGACTGGAAACAAGACATGACAATTGCTATCACCTGTATTTAACACTGTATTGAAGATCCCAGCCAAAGAAGAAAGTTAAGAAAAATGAAAAGGTATAAGGATTATAAAGAAAGAAATAAAACTGCCATCATTTGCAGATGACACAATTATAAACAAAAATCTAAAGAATTTACATAAATAGTAAAATTAAAAAGTGAATTTAGGACTTCTGGTCAACAGGTAGGCGTAGTTAAACACAGCTTGCCTCTTTGCACAACCACATCAAATTACAACTAAACTATAGAACCGCCATGACACAGACCATCAGAAACAGAGTTCAACCGGAAGTCCAACAACTACGGAATTAAAGAAACCACATGCATCCAGACTAGTAGAAGGGGCAGAGACACAGAATGGGCTGGTCCCACATCCACGTGCAGTGGATAAAAATTCTGGAGGGATATCTTGGAAGCAAGCAGTCCCAGCCCCACACCAGGCACCCAAGCCCAGGGTTCCAGTGCCAAGAAGGTAAGTCCCCATAACTTCTGGCTGCAAAAACCAGTGGGGACTGAGTCAGTGGAAGGAACTTCCGGGGCCCCAAGCAGTTCCTCTTAATGAACACACACACAGACTCACCTACTCAGACTCACTCCCTATGAGCTCCTATACCACAATAGCAGCATGAAAAGCATCTGTGACATACAAGGAGGAACTGAGGTGTCTGGCATCAAGGCAAGAGATGGGGGATAGCTTTCTCCCAGACAGAAAGGCAGGCAGAGGAAACTGTCCCTATTCTGATCCCTCCCTGAACAGAGTCACAGAGCTGGCAGGCAGGTATCATACCTGAGACTCCATCAACTAGCTAACACTATTTGCCCTGCCCTGTAGATCCCTAGAAACTCTATCCCACCCAACTTACAGGTCCAACCAAGCTGTTAACAGTGGCTTTGCACATGAATGGCCAGTCTTGGCTCATGCTTCACATCTTTGTGAATCTTCTCAAACAAGCAACAGCCAGCAAGAGTGAGTCCCAGCCCCTGTACCTCTTACTAAGTGGCCCCAGGCTCAGCATTTGCAGCAGGCATCCAAGATTCACAGGTTAGCTTCCCCTGGGAACCTCCTAGCCCAGCACAAGTAGCAGCCATCTCAGATTGCTTTATAGCTCATTCATGGTAGGCCAGGGCAAACAACAGGTAGAGGCTGACCTTGGCCTGAAACACCCAGGACACCCAGGGCCTGTGCACCCTGCGGACAGCTACAAACCACATCAGAGCACCACCACCCTGACCCTGCACAGTTGATCCTCCACAGAAGGTGGGGGTTGGTGGTCAGTGGTCAGAGCCAGTCCCTGCAGCTGACTGACTGGGTAAATCCCTCCAATTGACCTGCCACCAGCAATCAAGGCTCAAGTACAAGAGGAGGGGGTACTCAGCCCACATGAAGGGCACATCTTGAGTACACAGCTTGGGTGATGGGGAAGCTGTGCCACTGGACCCTACAGGATACCTACTACATTAGGTCACGCTACCAAGACAGGGAGTCATAGCAGCTCTACTTGATACATAGAAACGAACACAGGGAGGCTGCCAAAATGAGGAGACAAAGAAACAAGGCCTAAATGAGAGAACAGATCAAAATTCCAGAAAGAAAACTAAACAAAATGGAGAAAAGCAATCTATCAGATACAGAATTCAGAACACTGGTTGTAAGGATGCTCAAGGAACTTAGTGAGGACCTCAACAACATAAAAAAGATCCAGTCAGAAACAAAAAATTCACTAATTGAAATAAAGAATAATTTACAGGGAAACAAGAGAGAGTGGATGAAGCTGAGAATCAAATCAATGACTTGAAAGATAAAGAAGCAAAAAACAACTAATCAGAACAAGAAGAAAAAAAAAGAATCCAAAAAAAGGAGGATGGTGTAAGCAGTCTCTGGGACAACTTCAAGAGGTCCAACATTCACATCATAGGGGTGCCAGAATGAGAAAAGAAAGAGCTAGAAAATGGAAATCTATTTGGAAAAAAAAATGAAAGAAAACTTCCCTAATTTGATGAAGAAAATAGACATGCAAGTCCAGAAAACACAGAGTCTCAAAGAAGATGGAGGCAAAGAGGCCCACTCCAAGACACATCATAATTAAAATGCCAAAGTTTAAAGATAAAGAGAGAATCTGAAAAGCAGCAAGAGAAAAGCAGTTAGTTACCTACAGGGGAGTTTCTATAAGACTGTCAGCTGATTTCTCAAAAGAAACTTTGTAGGATAGAAGGGACTGGCAAGAAATATTCAAAGTCATGAAAAGCAGGGACCTACTGCCAAGATTGCTCCACCCAGCAGAGATATCATCCAAGGGCAGACAAAGAGCTTCCCCAACAAGAAAAAACTAAAGGAGTTCATCATGAACAAACCATTATTATATGAAATGTTAAACGGACTTATTTAAGAAAAAGAAGATCAACACTATCAACAATAAAATGGCAATAAATACATATCTATTGACAACTGAATCTAAAAAATAAACTAAGCAAACAAGAAGAACAGAAACAAAATTATGGATACAGAGAGCATTTTGATGATTGCCAGATGGGAGGGAGATGTGGGGAATGGGTGAAGAGGTGAGGGGATTAAGAAGTACAAATAGGTAGTTACAGAATAGCCATGGGGATGTAAAGTACAATTTAGGAAATGGGGTGGCCAAAGAAGTTATATGCACCCATGTACATGAACAATGATGTGGGGATTGCCTGAGGGAGTCGGGGGGTGCTGAGTGGAGCGGGCAAAAGGGGAAAAATTGTAACAACTGTAATAGCATAATCAATAAAATATAATTTTAAAAAAGTAAATTTGGTCAGGTTGCTGGGTATATCAATATACTAAAAGCAATATATTTATAAATACCAACAAACAATTAAGAAAATGAAATTTTTTAAAGATTCCATTTAGTTACATTTTTAAAAAATCAAGTGTCTAGAAATGAGTCTAACAAAAGATGTTGAATACTCTCTCTCTCTCTCTCACACACACACACACACACACACACACACACAAAGGAAACCTAAGTAAGGAAGGAAAATTTCATATTCATGGATTAGAAGACTCAAAATCAAAAGATGTCAATGTTCCCCAAATCTACAGACAGCACAATGCCAATCAAAATCACAAAAAAAAATGGTTTTCTTTGTGGCTCTTGAAAGTTAATTCCAAAATTCATATGGGAAAAAACAAGACATTCTTAGAGGTTAGGGGAACCAAGCAAAAGGCCTTGCTTTACTGAATATCTAGACCAGGGGTGTCAAACTCTTTTTCACCGGGGGCCACATCAGTCTTGTGATTGCCTGCAAAGGGCTGAATGTAGAGCTCCTTGCCCCTAGTTAAGGAGTAGTTGCATTTTTACAGTCCTAAAATTACATTTGGCCCTTTGCAGGCAACTATGAGGTTGATGTGGCCCCCTGTGAAAATGAGTTTGACACCCCGATCTAGACTTATTATGAACCTATAATAAATAAGAAATGTGAGAATGTTTCAGGGGTAGACAAACCAAGGATACAATACAAGACCCTTAATAGACAATAAATTCAGGCACGAATGAACCTTGACTTATGACAAAGATAGCACTCAGAACAGTGGTGAAAGAGTGGTCTCTTCGATAAATGGTGACAGGACAAATGGATATCTACATGGAGGGAAAAAAAAGATACTTACCTTACTCCATACACAAAAATCAATTATAGAAGAACTGTAGAGCTAAATGTTAAAGGCAAAACAATAAAGCTCCTAGAAGATAATACAGAAAATATCCTCCAAGGAAAGGAAAAGGAAAGGCTTGTTAGAGCACAAACATCACTAACCATAAAGAAAAAGATTGTTGAATTTGATTGCAATATGTCTTTTCATTAAAAGACCTCATCGAGACTGAAAAGCCAAAGAGAAAAAATATTTGGAACCATGTAACTGACAAATAGCTCATCATACCCAGAATATACAGGGATAGGCAAAAGTAGGTTTACAGTTATTCCTATGGAAAAATATATAATACAAGAATAAATAATAATGCAAGAATAAACTCTGTGTTTCATGTACTCACAACTGTGAACCTACTTTTGTGGCTGGTGGCAACCAGACTTGCCATCTGGTCCTTAAGTTACTTAAAAAGTGGGCTCATTCCATTGACAGGGCCACAAAAGTTCTTTATTATTTTCCTCATTACCTGCCATCCAACTTATAACATTGTCACATTGCCTATTACCTTGGCAAACAATGGAAGGGAAAAGTATGAAGAAAAGATAACACTGTAAGTTAAACTAGCAATAAAAATGTTTCCCCTTTACACCAATTTAGGGGAAAAACTATAATAATTCTTTTAGGTGCTTGTGTTCAGAACTGTTCAACCGAAACATACTTTTGTAAACATTTCCATTTATCATTCAAATGCTATTTTATTAAATTAGTTATTAGTCCAATTAAATCTGCAGAGCTAGATGCATTAAGAAACTCTACCTGCAATCTATTCACTTTCTGTGCTTCTTTCAAAGATAGAACATGTCCTTTGTTTTCCTGCACCATCATTTGCACTTGATTCTTTAGTTCCTTCACCTCCAGTTCCTTTTCACTGAATACAACTTCATCAGCAGCCAGAGCACACTAGGAGGAAGGAAAGAAAGCATGAAACAAACCAAAAGTGTGTAACTGTTGATTGAGTATATTCATATTCGGTACTGTTCTTGTATTTTACATTTGGAATTTTAAAAAAAGCAACAAAGTCCCTTAGGAAGTATTTTTGAGGAGATGCAGTGTTCTAATAACTGACTAACAGCAAAAGTCAAGGTTACAACATTATCTGACAGCTTCTAAAAAGGAGACCATAACTTCAAAATGACACTTCCCAAGCAAATCCAGCTATTACCCCACCTGTGAGTAGACCCATAATTTCATCTCGGGTAGGAATTTTTTAAAACAGGCTCAAGGAAGCAGACTGAACAAAGGAAATGTCTTTGCCTCTCCCCCATCAGACCCACTATCTCCCTAACAGATGAACTTGATAAACTTAGCAAGATGCCTTCACAGGAGCTCCTGGCCTGTGGCCCTACGTGACTACTGAGTCCAATCCCTTAACTGCCACTGATGTGTAACCTAGGCACAGGCAGGTGAAAAATAAATAAGAGGAGATAAAAATAAGCTAAACTTTAGGGAGCCTTACTACAGGCCAGTCAACCTTGTCATCACTTAATGCTTTAAAAACTAACGCTTTAAAAATCTTCACAACAACTTTGCATAGTTATTATTGTTGTTTCCATTTTACAGATAGAGAAACTGAAGCACAGAGATGTCAAGTATTTGCCCAAGGTCACATAGCTAGTAAGCAGAAAAGCCAGGATCCCACCCTTCGGTGTTTGGTACCCATATTCTTAACTACTGTGTTAGTCTGCCTCTCACAGAAAACAAGAACAGAAATGGAAGTTTAAAAACGATGTTTTAAAGAGGCATCACAGGGTGAGGAACGACACCGACCATTTCTCTAGTTGCTGCTTAGTCGTCTCCAACGGTTACTAGTCTTACAAGACTGCGGACCAAAAAAAAAATTGGATCCATTTCTTAAAATTGGGAAACACAATGCTATGTCTTTCACTTTGAAATTCATAATATACATTAGCACTTTCAAAGTTCTGAGAAGTCTTAGAATTAAGAAACCTGTTTGCTTTTTGCAATCTAGCATTCCCCAAAACAATCCAATTGTGGCACTCTTTTTGTTAGTATTTTGGGGAAGTCATAGTCCAGAGCACATAAACTAGAGCAAGTTTAAATTTATACTTTCCAACAGCTGGATGCAGTAAACTACTACCCACTCCACCCCCAAGCAGTGGATTTTATGAACTTCCAATTTCAGCCACTTTAGAAGCATGAAGGAAAACCGCTTCTTATCACCAACTCTCACGTGTCCCGAAGTTTGAGCTTCCAATTACCTGTATGCCACTTTCTCATACCAGTGAGAAAAGGTCAGACCTGCTCCATCTGGGATAAAGGGCAGAAGTACTGTCATTTTTTAAAAAAGCCATGATTTTAAAGCATTGCTTTACATGCTTTTAGTTAAATATCACAAGCTCTGTAATAGAGCAGCAGTTTTCACAGTGTATGCAGTAAAGACCCTCTCAGCATGTCCCTTAGATCCTTTCAGGGTGTCCATGAGGTCAAAACTATTTTCCTAATAATACTAAGATAATATTTGTATTTTTTTCCACCATGTGTACATTTGCCCTGATGGTACAAAAGCAATGGTGGGTAAAACTGTTTACCCCTAACACAAATAAAGGAAGTGTCACCAAACTGTACTTCACCGCCATGTGCTCCCAATACAAACCAGTAACAGCTTTACTTAAGAATATCTCAATGAAGCATGCCCTGGCTGGTGTGGTTCAGTGGATTGCGTGCTGGCCTGTGAACCAAAAGGTCACCGGTTTGATTCCCCATCAGGGCACATGCCTAGATTACAGCCCAGGTCCCCAGTTAGGGGTGTACGATTGATGTTTCTCTCCCTCTCCTTCTCCCTCACTTCCTCTCTCTAAAAATAAATAAAAATATATTTTTTAAAAGAATATCTTAACGAAGCAATAAAATTATCTTATTAAATCTCAACCCCTCTTTATGTGGGGTGTTTTAGTATTTCACATGACAGAACGGGAGGTACGCGTAAAGCCGTGCTGCCGCACACCAAAAGCAATGGTCGTCTGCGG
The DNA here is from genome assembly GCA_004026765.1 of Micronycteris hirsuta. NCBI lineage: Eukaryota > Metazoa > Chordata > Mammalia > Chiroptera > Phyllostomidae > Micronycteris > Micronycteris hirsuta. Next base: position 21,521 of record PVJI01005685.1, on the reverse strand, counting down.
TCAACACTTCGTGCAAGTGTTTGAGTTACAAGCTAAACTTGCCACTTTTTCCACAGAGTACTGTTTTTTGCTGTAAGAATGACAGAAAAACTAGTTATTCACACTGGTATACAGCAGACATTTTCTTAAAAAATGAGAACTATGATTTTCAAGGAAAATAACAGTATTTGTTACAAATGCTGTAACACAAGTTTCATGCAAAAATTTGAGTTTTAGAAAACATTTCTGCTATTGTGAGCATGAAGACAGCTTCCATACTTAAAGACTTGGGTGGTAAGATCAGTGCTGATGGTGATGAATATGACTGTTTGACACTGTGTAATGAAATGTGTCAACATCTGGAACAGCGGCATAACTTAGTAAACAAGTATTTTCCAAATGATCAATGTATGAAGATTCAAAATCAGGTGTGAATAAAAGATCCATTCAAAGTACAAGACAGGGACCAATGAATCTTAATGTATAGATCTTAATGTAACAAAATAGTTTCAAATCCCAAGTAATCTTTAAAAGATTTCTATTTGTTGAGTTTTGGTATAAATTCAAAGACTATCCACAATTATCTACAAAAGGCATTAAATATCCCTCCCTTCCAACTACAAATCTATATGATGCTGGATTTTCTTTATATACTTCAACTAAAACAACAGATTGTAACACTGAATGCTGAAGTAGATATGAAAACCCACCTGTCTTCCATTAAGCCAGCTATTTAAAGAGATGTGTAAAAATTTAAAACAATTCCATTCTTATTAATTTTTTGTTTCTGAAAATATTATTTTTCATGAAAAAAATGTTCTGTATATTAATCATATGATATTATTACTGTTAGTTTTGAATAGTGTAAATTTTTATTTTAATTCTAGTATGTTAAATATCTATAGATATAATGGGAAAACTTGATTTCAAGAAATCTGCAAATAAAAAGTTCAATAACTGATATAACAAAGAATAATATTTTTTTCTAATCTATATAAGAGGTACTGAGGAAAGATCTAATCTATATAAGAAGGTATTGAGGAAAGATTTCTAACTAGACAGCTATGTTTTTAACTTTTTCTATTTTTAACTATGTTCTCTATTTTAAAAAACTGGCAGAACATCCATTTGCCCACCAAATTGCAAACTGCACATAAGCAGAACTAGGTATGTCTTGCTCTCCACTATTTCTCTCATGACGCATAAATTTCACTCAATAAACTTTTTTTTAAAGATTTTATTTATTTACTTTTAGAGAGGGGGAAGGGAGGGAGAAAGAGAGGGAGAGAAACATCAGTGTGTGGTTGCCTTTTGCATGCCCCCTACTGGGGACCTGGCCTGCAACCTAGGCATGTGCCCTGACTGGGAATCAAACCAGTGACCCCTTGGTTCACAGCCCGCACTCAATCCACTGAGCCACACCAGCCAGGGCTCAATAAACATTTTTTTCATGAAAAGTGGGGAAATGTAATTCTGAACTCAAGATACATACATGAAATACATACACAAGTACATACCTACATTTCTTAAATATTATCAAATATGATGATTTGTTTGTTTAAAAAAATCAGTACCTCAAACTCAAGGGATGAAATATTTTTTCTTTCAAGAAGCACTGACCCATGGAAGGATAAAATTCAATAAAGTATGACTTGATTTTGTTTCTGAAACTGGGTTTCTTTTTCCTCTAAATTTAATGACCAAGTCCACAAAATTGTACTTAATAAATATAACAAATTAAAATCATTTTTCTGGAGAAAAAGGAAGCCATGAAAGGTATGAATTATAAGGAGACAGCAATAGGAAAGGGTGAAACAGAGCAAAGCCAAATGAGAGTTCATATATAATCCTTTTAAAATTTTTCTGAAAGTCTACGACGATTCTTACTTGCCCCAAATAAATTTAGCCCTTAAACAAGTTATTTTATAAAAGCAGTGTCTAAGTACCTGGCATTTCTTCAGCTCTCGCTTCAGCTGGATAACTGTAACATGCTGGGGTCCTTCTTCCAGGCTTTCAATGCCTCGGCTTCCTCTGAATGAGGTAAGAAGGGCCTTCCTGACCTCCTGGGTCATGTTGAACCACTCCTGCAGTTTTTGTTGCTGCTTTTGGTTTAGTCTGACAGCATCTTTTAATTCCACCAGGAAAGTGAAGGCTTCCTCTATACAGTTTTGGTAACCCAGACATTCTCCTTGGAGCTGAGCTACTTGCTCCTCAAGAGAAAGGATCTTGTTTGTTTCAGGAGTCCCCTCTCGATGGATCTGGCTGGTTTGGCTGATACTACTAGCCTGTTGGCTTTGCAAAGCTTCTCGAAGCAACTTAATCTCAAATTCCATTTCGTCCATCCGGTCTGACTCAGGGCTGAAGTTTAAGGTGGGTTTGTTTCTGATGTTGCGTGCTCTGTTGGCGTATTTGAGAGAATTTAAGGATTCATCAAAATCCAAGGAAGATGGGCTAACACAAGTGATCATGACCGTCTTGGCACTGCCACCCAGGGAATCTTTCAGAAGTCGGGTAATTTTAGCATCCCTGTATGGGATATGTGAACTCTTCCTGCGTGGGTCCCCAAGAGCACTTATTACATTTCCTAAAGCCAGCAACCCACTGTTGATCTGAATGGATTCTTTGAACCGTTCGCCGGTATTCCCTGTTTTCGTTACTCTTTCTGATCCAGCCAAATCCACAAAGTGGAACTTCGAGACAATATGTCGCCGGGAACACCAGGATTCGTCTTCAGTTGCCTCTGTATTTTTTACAACTTGACAAATGCTGATTGTAAAAATTGCATGTGACCTACTGGAGTGTTCGTTCTTTTGGGTGGTACTTGTGTGCCGGGCTGCATTCCCCATCTCCAACAGGCTCATCACTTCATCTGCACTCTCCACCTGGCATTCCTTGGTCCCGACAATCACTTAAAATGGAAAGTTTTAAAATCAAGTTTTAATCACAATCCAGTATAGTTAAATTAACCACACAACAGTTATCATTCGCAAGACCACCCAGCTAAGACAGTCTCTTTTACAAAATCAACAGTATTTCAAGTAACAGTACACATCAACATTAAATAATTTCAGATAACCTCCCAAAAGAACATTTTACAGAGAGCACTCATTTTGTTTAAATTCTAAAAGATATCATACTGTATATCATTTTTAACGATCTGGTTTCTTTGTAGGCACACATCACGCTCAATTTTTCAAAATAGAAGACATGTCCTGGCCAGGTGGCTCAGTTGGTGGGAGCATCCTCCCATGTAACAAAAAGTAGCAGGCTCAATCCCCAGTCAGGGTGCACTCCTAGGTTTCAGGTTCAATCCCGGGGGGTGCATACGAGAATGCAACGGACCAATGTTTCTCACATTGATGGGTTTCTCTCTCTATCTCTCTCTCACTCCCCCCCTGTCCCCCTCCCTCTCTCACCCTACCCCTTACTCTCTGAGATCAACAATAAAATATCCTCAGGTGAGGTTTTAAAAATAACAATAAAATAGCTGACAAAAAAAAACAAAACCCTCTTTATTCCAGTATTTGATTGTAGAGTCTACTGGATTAATTAAAAGATAATATATTATATAATTTAATTTTAGAATGTAAAATAATCAGTAATGGTTCATTTTTAAAAGTTAGTTACTTTTGAGTTTTGTTACTACTCAAGCTCTCCTTAGGTTTAAGGTGTTTTGATATCATGAAGTAACAACCAATAATAGATGAAAATTTCAGTATAAATACTTATTTGTTTTGAAAGTTATGCCCTACATAATATCAGAGTGCAAGGTAAACAAATCAGATGGCAATCCAAAACAAGCCACAAAGTTTCTATTTCAACAGCAGAAAAAGAACCAAAAAATAATCTAAGCTTACTATTACCCACATTATTTGTTTATATCCAAAATATTTCAGAAAGGAACAGGCAGATTTCGGATTGGAATCAAAGCAGTGAAACTCCTGATTCTCAGCTCAAATCACAGTGTTGTACTGCCTTTTTAATCAGATACTGCCATGCCACTGTTTCTTTGAAAAATAATCATTTTGCTTACAGTATTTTCATCAGGACACCTTTTTAACAACCTGGTTCATTAAAGCTCTAAAGTACCTGCACTACAAACAGAGCTGAAATATCAGCAATTATAAAATATAACAATATAACTGTAAATCATAGCATAAATTTTATAAATTTTTTCTAGTGTTAGGCTATAGCTTAGTACTCTCTATGGTTTTCAAACCTAGCTTGCACATTACCTGAGAGCTTTATAAAAAAGAAAGTACCAATGCTGGCTCCACCCCAGACTGATTCATTAGAATCTCTGAAAAGTGCCCAGAAACCAATATTTTTTAAAAAGCTTCAAAGACGATGATAACTGTGCAGCACCCAGGTTAGATACCAGCCACTGCTTCACACAAAGGAACTAAATAAATATGTCAAACAAAAGCACTTTAGTTGTAGGATATTATATAAGATATATGACAATTTGTCTTAAGACAATTTGTTACATGCTTTCAAAATTTTTGCAGGATTGACATTGGCTATGGAATATTTTGATCATTAAGTTTATCGGAGTGACAGTGTATAGTTCTCCATTGCGAGACAATTTAAATAAATGTATCATTTTAAATAAAAGATAAAGACATTCATAATTACATTTCATAAGATATGGAAGCTCAAAACACCAGTTTGAATTCTGTCCAGAAAAAATAAACTGGGGGTCAAGATGGCAGTGTAAGTAAACACGGTACTCACCTCCTCCCACAACTACATTAAAAACACAACTAAACTACAGAACAACCATCATCACAACCACCTAAAATCCACCAGATAGAAGTCACAGAACAATGGAATTAAAGAACACATGAGACTGGTAGGAGGGGTGGAGACTTGGAAGGGGCTGGTGCCTCACCCATGTGTAGCAGATAAAAATCTGGAGCAGTATCTTGGTTATGGAGGTCCTCTCTGAGGAGCAAGGGGTCCCAGGCCCACATCAGGCCCCCCAGCCCAGGGTTCCAGGGTCAGGAAGATAAGTCCCCATAACCTCTGGCTGTAAAAACCAGTGGAGACTGAGTCTGAGGAAGACAGAAGCTTCTGGAGTCCCAGGCAGTTTCTCTTAAAGGGTCTGCACACAAACTTACTTGAACTCACTCCCTTTGAGCTCTAGCATGGGATGGCAGCTTGAAAGACACCAGAGACACATAGAGAGGAACAGAATTGTTTGGCATAAGAGCAACAGCTTTCTCCCAGACAGAAGTGCTGAGAGGGGCCATATTTCCTTTTCTGAGCCCTCCTCCCACAGAGTCAGCAGGTAGGCACCATGTCTGAGACTCTACTAACCTGGCTCACACTGTCTACCCTGCCTGGATGATTCCCTGAGGCCCTGCCCTACCTGACTTTCGGGCCCACCTAAGCTGTTTCCATCCAAATGGCTTATCTTGCTTGGCTCATGTTACAGATTTTCCTAAATTCTCTCAAACAAGCAGCATCTGGCTTTAGTGACCCACATACGTCTCACTATGTGGCCCCAGGCTTAGGACTAGCAGCAGTGGGCTTTGGTTCACAGCTTGGCCTTGCCTGGACACCTCTAAGCCGGGTACAAGTAGAAGCGATCTACAGATCATTTTGTAGCTTATGCCAGGTGGCCCCAGGAAGAACACAGGCTGTGGCTAACCTTGGTCTCCACCTCTGGGAGGCCCCAGAGCCAGCGCACCAAGTGGACAGCTTCAGATCACACTGAAGCACCACCATCCAAATACCTACACAAGCAACACTCAAGGGGTAAATTCAGCAGGCACCTGAGCCCTGCTGAATTAAGTCCTGCTCTGTGGAGTAGGTCCCTGCAATTGATCCTCCTCAGTGGTCAGAGATCAGTGATCAGTGGTCACAGCCAGTCTGTGCAGCTGATCAGCCTGGGTAAATCGCTCCTACTGATGTACAACCAGCAACCAAGGCAGAATGATAAGAGAAAGGTGTACAGTCCACATGGAGTTACAACTCAAGTGCCCAGCGTGGGTAATAGGGCAGGCTATGCCATGGAGCCCTACAGGACACCTACTATATTAGGCCACTCTACCAAACCTGGGAGAAATAGCAGCTCTACCTAATACACAGAAATAAACACAGGGAAGCTGACAAAATGAAGAGACAAAGAAATGTGATCCAAATGAAAGAACAGAGCAAAATTCCAGAAAAAGAATGAAACAAAAAGGAGATAAGCAATCTACTAGACACAGAGGTTCTAAACATTGGTTATAAAGATGCTCAAAAGCATAAAAAAGATCCAGTCAGAAATAAAGGATACACTAATTGAAATAAAGAATAATTTACAGGGAAACAACAGTAGAGTGGATGAAGCCCAGAATCAAATCAGTGATTTGGAACATCAGGAAGAAGAAAATACCCAATCAGAACAACAAGAAGAAAAAAGAATCCAAAAAAAACAAGGATAGTGTAAGGAGCCTCTGGGACAACTCCAAGTGTACCAATATTAGCATCATGGGGGTGCTGGAAGGAGAAGAGAGAAAGCAAGACATTGGAAATTTATGTGAAAAAATAATGACAGAAAATTTCCCTAACTTGGTGAAGGAAATAGACATGCAAGTCCAGGAAGCACAGAAGTTCCAAACAAGATTAACACAAAGAGGCCTACTCCAAGACACAGCATAATTAAAATGCCAAAAGTTAAATACAAAGAGAGAAACTTAAAAGCAGCAAGAGAAAGGCAGTTAGTTACCTACAAGGGACCTCCCATAAGATTTTCAGCTGGTATCTCAAAAGAAACTTTGCAGGCCAGAAGGGATTGGCAAGAAATATTCGGTCATGAAAAGCAAGGACCTACAACTGAGATTACTCTACCTAGCAAAGCTATCATTTAGAATCAAAGGACAGATAAAAAGCTTCCCAAATAGAAAAAAGCTAAAGGAGCTCATCAACACCAAACCAGTATTACAGGAAACATTGAGAGAAAAAGATAAAAAATATAAGCAATAAAATGGCAACAACCATATATCTACCAACAATTGAATCTAAAAATCAAAATAAATAAACAAGTGGAACAGAAAGAGACTCATAGATATAGAAAACATTGTGACAGCTGGGAGAGGGTTCAGGGAGAGGGACTAAAAGGTGAAGGAATTAACAAGTATAAGTTGGTTGTTACAAAGTAGTCATGGGAATGAAAAATACAGCACAAGGAAATAGTCAATAATAGTCTAATAGCTATGCATGGTGTCAGATAGGTGTGAGATTTATCAGGATGATCACTTACTAATTTATGTAATGTCTAATCACTGGGGTATACACCTAACATAATAATGTATGTCAGCTATAATTAAAAAATTATTTAAAAAAAAATTTTTTTTTAAGATTTTATTTATTTATTTTTAGAGAGAGGAGAAGGAAGGGAGAAAGAGCAATGTATGGTTGCCTCTCACATGGCCCTCACTGGGGACCTGGCCTGCAATCCAGGCATGTGCCCCGACTGGGAATCGAACCGGGACTGCCTGGTTCCCAGCCCGCGCTCAATCCACTGAGCTACACCAGCCGGGCCTGATTTAAAAATTTTAACACTATATTGAATTATCTAATAATTTTATAAACTACTATGTGCTTTCTAAAAAAACAAAAAACAATTTCTTCAAACATCCAAGAATGCCAGAGATGCCAGGACAGGGCCTCTAAGATGGCAAGCTTTACTGCCCCCTGGTTACTGTTTGAACAACAGCCATCTTATTTTCCTAGCCACTACAAAATTCCCCCACAGAGTCATTCCTCTGGCAGGACCCTTTATCTCCTGTAAGTTTCTACTAAATGTCTTTTCTAGGAGAGGAAGACATCAAGAACAGTCATTTGTTATTAATAACAGTGAAAATTTGGAAACAGCCTAAATGTACAATGGAACAGTGTTAAATTATTATAATACATTCAGAAAACAAATTACCACATGACTATGAAGAGCCACAAGGTTGAAAACTATTTAATAACATGTGGAAATGCTTACAATATAAATATTAAGTGAAAAATTAGATGCACTACTATATGTGGGGGACGCAAGTACATTAAGAAACAATTATACAGTCCCAGCCAGGTGGCTCAGTTGGTTGGAGCATTAGCCTTTACATCAAAAGGCTGTGGGTTCGATTCCCAGTCAGGGCACATACCTAGCCTTCGGGTTTGGTCCTTAGTCAGGATGCACTGAGGAGGCAGCTGATTGATGTTTCTCTCCCACATAATGTTTCTTTCTCTCTCTCTCTTTCTTTCTCTCTCTCCCTTCCTCTCTCTCCAAAATCAATAAGCATTATCCTTGAATGAGGACTAAAAATTTTTAATTCAAAAATAAAAATAAATAAATAAATAACAATTATACGTGCATAGAAAAAGAAACCTGGGAGGCCCTCACTTCATCCAACGACAAGAACGACTCCCAGCAGCACTGCCCAGCACTGCCCACAACGTGGCCTCAGTCTTTGGGCTCGCCTGCATCTACTCAGCCCTTAACCTACAACACAATGAGGTGACAATGAGGTGCCATGTGATGGTGATGGAGGGTAAGGCCAATGCCCTCATTAAAGTAGCTGGTATAAATGTTGAACCTTACAGGCCCAGCTTGTTTGCAAAGACACTGGCCCATATCAACATTGGGAGCCTCCTTTGCAATTCGGGCGCTGGTGGACCTGCCCCTGCAGCTAGTCCTGCACCAGCAGGAGGTCCTGTCCCCTCTGCCTCTGCTTCCACAGCTGAGGAAAAGAAAGTGGAAGCAAAGAAAGAAGAATCTGAGGAGCCTTTCTTTCTTTTTTAATATTTTATTTATTTTTAGAGCGAGGGGAAGGGAAGGAGAAAAAGAGGGAAACATCAAATTGTTGTTGCCTCTTGCCCCCAACTGGGGACCTGACCTGGCCTGCAACCCAGGCATGTGCCCTGACTGGGAATCGAACCGGTGACCCTTGGGTTCGCAAGCCAGCACTCAATCCAGTGAGCCATGCCAGCCAGGGCCTGAGGAGTCTTTTAATGACATGAGCTTTGGCCTTTTTGACTAACCCTCTTTTGCAACACATTCAATAAAAAGCTGAATTATGGGCAAAAAAAAAAAGATCTTTAACTTTCTGCCTTTTCTGTTTCCTCAATGTTCTATATAGAACATGTCACCTTTTAAGTGAGAAAAGCAGAAAGTATTATTCTTTAAAATACTTGCATTTTAACTCTCCCCTTCTAGCATTCTCCCATTTCTAAACAAATGGATATTTTATAAGATTAATGTGTGTTAAGCACACGGTGTCAGACCTTGAGAAGCACAACAAAAGACAGGAAAATGTCCATATGGAAAAGCAAACACATAAACTCTCTACACTTAGAAATAAAAGCATGCAGGAGGTACACTGGGACAAAAATCAAGAGAGAAAGGAGAATTCTGGATCAGCTTGGACAAACACCAAAGGAAGAAGCCATCCCCAATCTTCAGGTAATCAAGAGAAAAAAACTACAAAGCTAATTTAGAGTATTTCACTAATTTAGAGTAGTCTCACTTAAGGTCAGTTGTCGGGGGCGGGGTGGCGGGACGGCGGGGGGGTGCATGGAGGGGCACAGTACAATCATAGGAAATAAATACTATCTTAAATTACAACTTACTAACTTCATCTTACCCACTAGTTAAATCACCCAAGTGATTCAACTGATATTGTTAATCAATAAGTGATTCAATTTTAAAGTAAAAACAAATTCATTTTGCTTCTGTGTGTTTTTAAAGCTTCTTTGGAATATATCCAGAAACTGAATTAAATCATATCTCTTTGCTAAAGAAGGCTACCGAGTAAGTAGGCTACTTTACCTGTGTTTCCTTTTTCATCTTCTCGGATGTGAAGATCCTTCATAGATGTCTCTAATTCCAGAAGATCTCTTAGGTCTTCCTTATATACTTCTATATAAGACACTTTTATTTTAAAGTCAGTGCTCGGATTTTCAGAGATGTTTTGAAATATTTCTTGGATAGCTCGAGGAATGATGCCCTTTTGATCCTCCACAACTGAAGCTGAAAATTTAGGGGAAAAAAATCACATATTAAACTTAAAATTTAAGAAAAGCTACAACATAAAATTTACAATCAATACATTTCTTCTTAAAATTCTCTGTATTATAAATCTTTTAAACCATAACTACAGAATTCATACGTAAAAGTTTTCACATGCATGCCCTTACTCAAAATTCACTCATGCATTCATTTAACAAATATTTATTTAGTGCTGTCCATGTGCCAGGTGGTATTCTAGGAGCCTGGGAACCATTAGTGAACAAAACAGAAGAAAAAAATCCCTTCCTTTGTGGGACTGTACTGAGGAAAGACAGGCAACAGCAAAACACAGTAACTGATAAGTGAATTAAGTGGCCTATTAAAAGTGATAGGTATGCCAGGAGAAAAGACAGGACAGAGTAAAAGGGAGTGGAAGTGTGAGTGCATTTAGGTGGGAGGTGTCTGCAGCTTTCAGTAGGAAAGTCATGATGAGCTTCATTGAAAAGCTGACATTTGAGCAAAGACTTGAAAGAGGTGGCAGAGGAACCACGTGAAGAGAGACCTAGGCAGAGAGAACAGCCAGTACAAAGCCGCTAAACTGGTGATCCATAAACAAGGAGGCCAGTGTGGCTGAAACAAAGAGAGCCAGGGGAGAGGGACTGGAGATGAGGGCACAGAGGTGACAGAAGCCAGAACGTGTAAGTCCTTGTAGACTTCGGGTTTTACTCCCAGTGAGAGATGAGAGCATGGGGGACAGCAGTATAAGTTGCGATTGAAGAGCCCCCCCTGGCTGCCGGGTTTTGCAAATACCATTGAAAGGCAGGGGTGGGTGTGAGGAGAGGGCTTAGAAGGCAGGGCGTTATCTGGGAGTTAAGAGGGTTGAGGGGTAGACATGATCGTGGCTCACAGCAGGAGGGCAGCAGAGAAAAGGTGAGGAGTGAACCCGATTGTAGGTTTATGTTGAAGGAAACAACAGTAAAATTCCCTGGCAAACTGGTAGTGGGACGTGAGAGAAAGCAATGAGTTAACTATGACTCCAAGGTTTTGTCTTGAGCCACTAGGGTTGCCATCAACAGATACGGGGAAGAGCAGGGATTGAATTGGTTTGAGGGGAAAATAGCAGTTTGGGTTTGTTTGTTTTTTTTAAGATTTTACTTATTTATTTTTAGAGAAAGGGGAAGGGAGGGAGAAAGAAAGGGAGAGAAACATTGATGTGTGGCTGCCTCTCTCACGCCCCCAACTGGGGACCTGGCCTGAAACCCAGGCATGTGCCGCAGACTGGGAATTGAACCAGCGACCCCTCAGTTCGCACGCTGGTGGTCAATACATTGAGCCACACCAGCCAGGGCCATAAGTTCATTTTTTTGACCAATTAAGCTTGAGATATCTGTTAGCATACAACTGAGATGTTTTAGCATCCAACTGCAAAGACTAAACAGGTACTTGAATACATAAATCCAAAGTTCAAGACAGTAGTCTGGACTGGGGATTAAAAAAAAACAACCCTGGAAGTCAGTTGCATATAGATAGTTTTTAATTTGATGAGACTGGATGAGATCAGAGGCAAAAATACAGTCAGAAGACTCTCCATACCTCTTCTCCTTCATCACTTCCACAACCCAGAACACAGATCAGTATAGTAACATGATGAATGAACAAAAATGTACACAAGGGACTCAGATACTTGTACACCGATGTCCATAGCAGCATTATTCACGACAGCCACAAGGGGGAAGCAACTCAAGTGCCCGCCAACAGAGGAATGGGTAAACAAAATATGATACAAATAAAATGGAATATTCTTCAGTCATAAGAAGAAAGTTCTGAATATGCTACAAGAAGGATGACCTTGGGAACATTATACTAAGTGAAAGAATCCAGACACAGGAGAACAAATATTGTATACTCCACTTCTAAGAAATATCTAGAAGGTGAAAATTCATAGAGAAAGGAAGTAAATTAGAGGTTACCAGGGGAGGGGGAGGGAAGTTATGTCTTAATGATTACAAAGTTTCTATACATTTGGGTTGCTGAAAAACAGCACTGATGGTTGCGAAACACTGAATTTAATGTCAGAGAACTGTACTCTTAAAATGGTTACGATGGTAAATTTTATGTTATGTATATATTTCACCACAATTTTTAAGATAGTAAAAGGAAAATAAAAGATAAAATTTAAAGTAAATGAAAGAATAAACTGGGACTTAAGGTTAAATAAACTTCTGCAGGCCAATTTAGAAACAAACCTGCCTACCATTTTCAGCATTGTTCCACAGAAAAAAGTTACAAAATGTTGGCTTATAAATGTACCTCAACACAAACTTGCTTCCAAGTTGAAGATTACCAATGTTTAGATTTTTGGCAACACTCATCCTGAAAATCTGAACCTCTATTAAATTGGGCTGCCTTTCACCTAATTTAAGATGCAGTGCTGCCATCGTGTGGCAAGTAAAGGAAGCTGTAGGTTTTGGAACACAAGGGAGAAAGATTCCTTTTTGGCAGCTTCCAGGAACTTGCCAATAGCATTATCTATAAGCTATATGTTAATCATTCTGGATTAACCAGTATATATAGCTGACCATTCCCTGCTTCAGCAGATAAGAAAACAGCACAAAAATTCAAAAGACTTATCAAAAAACTCAATTTCAAATAATATTTATAATAAAACTTCAAATACATATTTTGGTAACCTAAAAACCACATTTCAATATTAGCTTATATTCCTGAAATAAATTATTTCTTTCTTGCATATTTTTTCTTTTTGAAATAAACTATTTCATAGAGAGAACTTACAAAGTTTTATATCTCAACAGCCATTAGCTCAATAGCTATTATATGCTATTTAAAGAGTACAGAAATGAAAGTTTTTAGAGAAGATTATGCCTGGTAAAAGTAGGTACATCCAAGATTCTGAAAAGTAGGAAAATGAATATTAGTTTAAATAAGAATCATATTAAATATAAAAAATTTTCACCCTGCCACAGTAACTAGCACGGTACTCTAAATACTGCAAATGCTAAATAAAGTATTTATTGGGGGGGGGGGGGAAACAACATTATTTGCATGGCCAATAATCAAACAGCAGACAACTGGCCCAGAATTGTTGTCAGTATGGAAAATTGAAAATGCTCACTAATTTCACAAATACACAAAGAAGGGTAACTTCAAACAACACAGTACAATTTTTTACTTATCAGATGGTAAAAAAACATACTTTGGACTTATATACCTAGGAAATGATAAAGATATGAACAAATGGCTTTCATATATTAATGGTGGGAATACGTATAAATTGGAACAACCCTTTCTGGAGGGTAATTTGTCAGTATCTGTCCACATTTTAAATGTGGTTGATTCCCCAAATCCACTTCTAGAAATATCTTCCACAGAAATACTAATACACAAATGAAAGTTAAATGCACAAAGATATGTAATGCAACTTCTTTTATGAGTAAAAATCAGGAACAACTTAAATGTCCATTAATAGTGGAATGAACGAACCATGACCCATTCAAATTATAAAATACTATACAGCCAAAAAAAATGAAATGAAATTCTATGACCCAATGGGAAGAAATAAAATGACATTTTGTACGGTTAAATGCAAAATGAGAGTTACAGAACCACAGGTATAATATCTCATTAAACAAACAAAAAGTGGAAACAAAAACTACATGTGCATTTGTAACGTGCCTAGAAAAAAGTTTGGAGGCCTCTAGAATGGTATACATCAAACTGCTATTTCCTGGGGATGAAAGGGGCTTTCATTTGTTTAATTTCTTAAGCATCACCTGACAACTGTTTTTACAATGAAAAAATTAATATATTTTTTTAAAAGCTAGGGGAAAAAACACCATCAAAATAGTTTCTAATGGTGATCTACTTCTCTGGGTATAGAGTGCCTTAGAGCAGTTAAAGTATTTTAGGACGATATATAACTTTTTCCCTTAAAGAATTAAAATTACACTCGTGGCCTCTTTAAAAAAACTGTAACTACAATTGTCCCAAGATCTGAACATCTCATACCCCTATTAGTATAATGCACATACGAAGTCTTTAAGGTCATAAAATACTGGCCAATCAAAAAGAAAAAAAATACAGCCCTGGCTCATGTGGCTCAGCGGATTGAGTGCCATCTTAAAGGCTGCAGGTTTGATTCCCAGTCAGGGCACATGCCTGGGTTGCAGGCCAGGTCCCCAGTTGGAGGCCTGCGAGAGGCAACGGATCACTGTTTCTCTCCCTCAATTTCTCCCTCCCTTCCCCTCTCTCTAAAAATCTAAATAAAATAAATAAAATCTAAAAACAAAAAACTATTTAAAAAATACAATCTTCAAGAAAAGCCACAATAGTAGAGAACTTGAAATTTATTTTGAGAACCTAAAATAATCTCATACCTTGAGTCTCCTAATCCTATATATCAGTGATTGTGGCACTGGGCACTGAGGGCCCTCCATTTAATCTTTGGAATAAGGGCCTCCTCAAACCACACAGACACGTTCCAAACCTCACCCCCTCACCCCTGCACTTAATGAGAGAGGTTTCTGAAAGTCACATATTCTACCTTTGAGAAGTATGAAAGTAGAAAAAATATTGAAAGCCATTACACATACAGACTGTACTAACGGTAATTTTAAACAATGATGTATATGCACAACATGCAAAAGGTTGCTTTCGGTATGAAAATGCCAATACAGTAAAGTCTCCACAGAGGACGAGGCTGTCCCGTCCAGGGCTGTCACCCGACTCAATGAGCCCTTCTTCATTCTGTGGCTGGAGCTCCTCTCTTAATAAAGGAAGAGAAATGATTTTCAAGTTTCTTTCCAGCTCTAAAGGAATCTTACGATACTACCTTTTCCAAACTATAATTACAAGCAGGAAAAATTATATCCTAAAGTATTCAGTATTTAAAATAGAAATCCGTATACAGTGAGGTGATGGATATGTTAACTGGAAGGGAAGACTCCTTTCACAATGTACACATACTTGTATATCAAATCATCCCAATGAACACTTAAAATATCTCATAATTTTATTTGTTGACTATATGCCAATAAAGCTGTAAAAAACTGAAATCTGTCTAGAAAATGGGGGGGAGACACTTTAAACTACATAATAAATTTCTCTTATATTCCTCTAAGTTCTAGTTATAGGACTCTTAATATTTACAAGTGGACTATTAAAAGATATAAGTCTAATCATGTTCATTCAAGTCTCTCTAATTTCAATTCCATTCAAAATGACAAAGAGTTGCCAGAAACAAGGGGTAGGGGGTAGGGGAAATGGGCGAAGGTAATCAAAAGCCACAAACTTCCCTGACAAGCTAAGTCCTAGGGATGTAATAAACAGCACGGTGACTAAAGTTAACAATTATGTATTGTGTACTTGAAAGTTGCTGAGATTTCTCATCACAAGAAAAAAAAAATTTGGAACTGTGTGAGGTAACTGATGTTAACTACACTGTGGCAATGATTTTGCAATATAAACGTATATCAAATCATTCCTCAAACAACTATAATCATAAATTAAATGAACAGAAATTCAATATTTAAAAACAAATGTTTCTTTTTTATTACTATTTTTTCCTTTGTATTGAATTTATTGGGGTGACACTGGTAACAAAATTACACGTTTCAGGTTCACAGTTCTACAACACGTCATCTGTACACTGTATTGTGTGTTCCCCACCCCAAGTCCAGGCTCCTTCCGTCACCTTTTATCCCCCTACACCCTCCCCCACCTCCTCCTGCCACCCTCCCCTTTAAAAACAAATGTTTCAAAGATGACATATGAGCACATCTGACTATCCTATTCATTATTTCATTCAACCAATATGCTGAGCGCTTACTATGAGTCAGGTATGGTCATATATTAGTTTTGTTCAAGTGTTTCAAAGGTCAGAGTATGAGAATCTTACCAACATGGCCTCCTCCGATGGTGTATGTCTTCCCAGATCCAGTTTGTCCATAGGCAAAAACAGTTGCATTATAGCCTTCAATGAGTGACAACACAAGTGGCTTTATGCACATATTATAAACTTCATCTTGAGTAGAATTTTTGCCAAAAACAAAATCAAAAGTAAAGACTCTATCTCTCCCAATGATAATTTGCTGGGTGTTTGGAATAACTCTCACACAAACTTGATGATTATGAAGAACTTCTTTGCAGAGCAGAGGTCTAATTCTTACAGCAACTTTTATTGGTATTTCTTCCATGGCAGCTTAGATTTTACTAAATAGATTTTCTACTTAATATTCAGTGTCTAGTGTGAGAAACATCCATTTTACATAAGATCTGGACTCCTGTGAATCAAAAGAAAAACAAAATTTAATTATTGACGCTTCTACCCTAATAAACAAGTCATCATCTAAAGCAAAGTCGATTACAGCAGGTTTTGCTCCAAAATAAGATAGTTACAAAGAGTCTGTCTTGTAAAAGTGCATCTATAATTTACAGATGAAATGATATGACGTCTGGATTTGCTATAAAATAACCGAGGGAATGAAGGCCCTGTGTTGGGAAATGATGAAACTAAGTACAAGCACATGGGATTCCAATGTGCCCTGCTTTCTGTAATGCTGTTTTCCAGCTCAGTCTAAATATTGAATAATTAGGGAGTTAGAAAATTAAGGCAAGAAAATAATTGGGAAATTGTATACAGGTGTTAAAAGCAAGTCCTTGTACTAGGTTTTATAACTACGCATTGAAAAATAACACCTTTTTCTTGCCACAAATATTATATAAATAAATCCATGAAATAATTTTAAGGATTTCCAAAAGTCAATATAAATTTAAAAGGAGGTTTTTATTCAAAACAATCAAAACTAACAGAAAAACTGCTTTTGTACCTCTAAATTATGTTAAACATATATCTGAAGATCTCTGGCAGAATTAATATATTAAAAATTAAACTGC
The DNA here is from genome assembly GCA_004026765.1 of Micronycteris hirsuta. Classification (NCBI taxonomy): domain Eukaryota; kingdom Metazoa; phylum Chordata; class Mammalia; order Chiroptera; family Phyllostomidae; genus Micronycteris; species Micronycteris hirsuta. The sequence goes on along the minus strand of PVJI01005685.1, from coordinate 4,645 downwards.
ACCCTGTCTGGTGCGGCTCAGTCGGTTGGTGCCTCATCTCATGCCCAAGGCGTTGCAGGTTCCACTGCCCGTCAAGGCATATACTTAGGTTGTGGATTCATTCCCCAGCCTGGCACATAGGACCCCCAGCCCAGACACATACGAAAGGCAACCTATTGATGGTTCTCTCTCACATCAATGCTTCTCTCTCTCCCTTCCTTTCCCTCTAAACAGCAATGAAGAAATGCCTCAGGTGAGGATAAAAAAAATTTAAATTGGTAGCTACTCTTACAACGAACAACTTGAAAAATAAATTAAGAAAACAATTCCACCCTTGCTGGTGTGGCTCAGTGGACTGAGTGCCAGCCTGCAAACTGAAAAGTTGCCAGTTTGATTCCCAGTCAGGGCACATGCCTGTGTTGCAGGCCAGGTCCCTGACTGGGTGCATGAGAGAGGCAACTGATCATGATCTCTCACACACTGATGTTTCTTGCCCTCTCCTTCTCCCTCCCTTCCCCTCTCTCTAAAGTAAATAAATAATTTTTTTTAAATTCCATTTACATTAGCATCAAAAGAATATACTTAGGAATAAATTTTTTAAAAGATGTGTAAAACTGATACTTTGAAAACTACAAAATATTGTTGAAAGAAAGTAAACATCTAAATAAGTAGGAAAAAAACATCTCAAGTTCACGAATTGGAAGACAACATTGTTAAGGTGACAGTATTTCCCAAACTGATCTACACAGTCAACACAACTCTTACCGTAATCCCAACTGACTTCTTTGCAGAAATTGACAAGCTAATCCTAAAATTCATACACAAATTCAAGGAACACAGAATAGCAGAAACAATAGTGAAAGAGAACAAAATTGGAGGACATAGTTCCCCAATTTTAAAACCAGGCAATAGTGCCCTGGCTGGTGTGGCTCAGTGAATAGAGCACCAGCCTTGGAACCAAAGGGTCTCTGAACACCTACATTATAAGTTTTCATCATACAGATTAGTTTTTTTAATGCCATCACATTAAAACATGGTTTGTGTTAAGCCAAGCCTAATTACTTCCAACGAAGTTGAAAGTACTGCTAAGTGTAATTGGGATATTTTCATTTTCTTGGTTTTTATAATAGGAATTTGTAGGGCTTGCAAAAAATTAATATACAAGGATGTGATTTAAGAAATCCACAGTACTTACACTTCTTCAGCTTCTGGTCAATAACAGTGATCAGAAGCATAAGTATTATGCCATCATTAAATGTAAAGAAAGGTGAAATCTGACTGGCTAGTGATATTTACTCATACTCAATGGAAGTTTGAAAGCTGAGCAAAGGCAAAAGAAATACTTGACCATTGTCACCATGTCATTTAATTAGAAATGAGTGCTTCCAAATACCGTTGCCATCCTGTGCCCTTGGTTTTTCAGAGGTAGCGGTTGTCTAAAAACTATGGCTTATTAGTATTTCCATAAGAAATTCCCCAGCAACTGGACAGTGAGTCACATAAGGATCTCAGAAAAGGTTCCAAATACATAAAGAACTAAGTGGAGAAAATACGAAGAGGGAAAACATCAGTTTTAAAAACTTGAAGAGGGCGGTGTTATTTGAAAGGTTTTAAAGAAAGAATTTGGGCACCCTTTCTTTATCAATTTATGAACTACGTTTGAGAAAGGCGGCTAGGACGCGCCAAGTTTCAACATCCGGGGTGGGAAGAAGGCGGCCTGCGACAGACAAAACGAAACCCCCAAAGGAGGTGGGCCTTCCCATACTTTCCAGATCCTGCACTCGGAAGTACCAACAGAAAAATATACCAGGATCTGATCCAGTGCCGCTCGATCCTGCATTCCTGTTCCCTCTGCCCTTCTCAGAGGGACCCAACTTCCTCCGGCCGCTAGGCGGGGGTCCCAGCACCCCTCGGGCGCCCTCGTCGGCCTTGCCGGTGCCTCAACCGCCCCGCGAGCCCACCTGCGGCAGCCCCCCACACCGAGAGCCCCGCTCTCGGCCGGCGCCCCCTCCTCCCAACTGCGGGCCCGGGGCGCAGTAGGACGGCTGGACGCCGCACCGCACCCGACCCTGCTAGCCCAGCCTGCCCGCCTGCGGCGCACTGACCGGCAGGAGAAAGCCTAGGTCTCCGGGGGCGAGCACAACGCAGAACTCCTGGATTTCCCTCCAACGCGCCGTCGCCGCCGCTGCCTGCGCCTTTTGTTGTCACGGGTTCTCCTGGCAACCGGTGAAGCCCCACGCCAGCGCAGCCCCTCCCAGCCAGCCGCCTGGCGCAGCTCCGGCCCCGCCCCCAAGCCCCGCCAGGCTCCTTCCAGCCGCGGCCCCGCGGAGGTCAGCGAACTTGTCAAACCCGCCCGCCTCTGGGTACTTCCCAGCGTCACTGAAAATCCAGCACCCAAGGACCCCACTCAAACTACTGAGCCACAGTAACTCTCCGCGGCCAGGCCCTAGCCCGGTAGTCCTCTCCATATGCCAAGATTGCAGGTTCCATCCCGGGTCAGGTCACATACAAGAATCAACCAATAAATGCATCAATGGTGGGACAACAAATCGGTGTCTAGGTGTCTCTTGCTCTCCTTTTCTCTAGCTCTCCAAAATCAATAAATAAAAATTTAAAAAAGAAAACAAAGTAACTTTCCACGGATTTATAGAATGAATGTGAGTCATATTGCATTTCAACATTGTAGGTACCAATTCAATTTATTTTTATTGAAGTAAAGTTCGCATAAAATGAATCTTTTTAAAATATGTAATATTTAGCCGTGGCTGGTGTGGCTCAGTGGATTGAGCACCGGCCTGCAAACCAAACGGTCGCCAGTTCAATTCCCAGTCAGGCTACATGCCTGGGTTGCAGGCCAGGTCCCCAGTTGGGGGCATCTAAGAGGCAACCACATACTGATGTTTTTCTCTCTCTTTCTCCTTCCCTTCCCCTCTGTCTAAAAATAAATAAATAAAAATTAAAAACATATACTATTTACACTTTTTCCCATTACCATTTAGTCTTCTCATACTCCTTTCCACCCACAGTCACCACACTGTTGCCCATGTCCATGAGACCTTTTTCCTTTTTGCTCAGTCCCTCCACCCTGTAGCATACCACCCCTACTAGCTGTCATCTGCTGTCACGGATTTCATCCCGCAAAATCCGTGGAGGGGGACCGCACTGATTGCGTGAATCACACTCACCCAGAGACATGCTTGGAGAATAGAGTCCAGCAGCCACAGGTCTTTCCCTCCATCTTGGAAAAGGCCCCCAGCGTAGCTCAGCTGGGCTTTTTATTAGAAGCTTTAGGACACATTTACATTGGATTGATTATTCATGGGCTTATGCAGAACAGGGGTTTTTAGTTGGGTCATGAGGATATATGGGAAGGGAATAGATAAGGGGTAGGTTTACTCAGTAAGGTAAACATTTAGGGTACAGAGCATTAGGTTGTAAATTCAGGTCTGGTGGCAGACAGGACCAGGGTAGTACATTAAACAGGAGACAAGTAAATTGAGGGTAAGCTAACTAGGGCTGTTAACTTTTAGGACCACAAAACATTGAGGCAGTGATCCATTAACTTAAGCTTCTTGACTCTGTGGGGGAGAGACTCAGCAAGTCAGAGAATTTCTTAAGATACATTTTTGCCAAATTCCCATTAGAGAATTCCTTTTCCACTGACATGATCCACGCTTGTCCACACAGGAATAATTTTTCATCACGTGGAGCTGAGCTCTTTATGCGTAAATTCCCAGGACTGCGTGTTTACACACGTGTGGAAAGAATTTCCACAATCTGCTTTCCAACTATGAGTCTATATTTTGCTTGTTTGTCCATTTTGTTCATTAGATTCCACATATGAGTGAAATCATATGGCATTAGTCTTCCTCTGACTGGCTTATTTCAATTAGCATAATATTCTCCAGGTCCAGCCATACTTTCACAAAGGTGAAATTTTATTCTCTCTTTTTTTTTCTTTTCTTTTTTTCTTTACTTTTTAAAGATTTTATTTATTTTTATTTTTATTTTTTAACTATATTTTATTGATTATGCTGTTACAATTGTCCCACTTTCCCCCTCTTCTTGCCCCCACCTCCTTACCCCCCCTTTCCCCACCCTTTAGTTTTGTCCATAGGTCATACACATAAGTCCTTCTGCTTCTGCACTTCCTATACTATTCTTAACCTCCCCCTGTCTGTTGTCTACCTACCATTTATGCTACCTGTTCTGTGCCCCATTCCCACCCTCTCCCCCAACCACTCCCCTGTTGATGTTCCTCCATACCTCCCTTTAACATTTCATACAATAAAGGCTGGGTGATGATGAACTTCTTGAACTTGACCTTATCTGAGAAGCACTGTATCTGCCCTTCCATTCTGAATGAAAACTTTGCTGGATAGAGTATTCTTGGATGTAGGTCCTTGCCTTTCATGACTTGGAATACTTCTCTCCAGCCCCTTCTTGCCTGCAAGGTCTCTTTTGAGAAATCAGCTAACAGTCTTATGGGAATTCCTTTGTAGGTAACTGTCTCCTTTTCTCTGGCTGCTTCTAGGATCCTTTCCTTATTTTTGATCTTGGGTAACGTAATTATGATGTGTCTTGGTGTGTCCCTCTTTGGGTCCAACTTCTTTGGGACTCTCTGAGCTTCCTGGACTTCCCGAAAGTCTATTTCCTTCACCAGCTT
>PVJI01005684.1:0-93827 GCA_004026765.1 Micronycteris hirsuta | reverse complement strand
AAGATTTTATTTTTATTTATTTTTAGAGAGAGGGGAGGGGAGGGAGACAGAGAGGGAGAGAAACAGCAGTGTACGGTTGCCTCTCACATGGCCCTCACGGGGACCTGGCCCGCAACCCAGGCATGTGCCCCGACGGGGAATCGAACCAGGACCCTCTGGTTCCCAGCCCGCGCTCAATCCACTGAGCTACACCAGCCAGGGCTGGCCACCATCTCTTGAGGTCAGGATCCAGGTCTAGTTCAGGGCTAAGTGCTCAGCCCATCAGGGTCCAGGTGGAACGCTCAGTGGGCAGTGAAGGACACTGCGTGCAAGCCCCACCATCCTTTGAGGCCAGTTCATTTGGAACAGCTCCACACACATCACAGAGACCTTATTTGGAGGGATTTAGGTGCTTGTGTATATATACGTGATATAGAACATCTCACTGTCTTGGGCTCCTTTCCATGATGCATTGCTCATTGCAAGTGCCTAATAATTTTCTGTTAAAACATGTTGCAATAGAAATACAGGGAGGACAGGAAAAAAAGGAAAAGCTGACAAAGTCCTACAAGTAAGGTGATCAGTCACCAGAGTCCTATGTGCCATGAAGCATGCTGTTAACTGGAATGCATTTCCCTTTTGAAAAGTGCTTCTTCATGGCTTCACAAGGTGCTCCTTACATCCTTCCCAGGGGAAAGTCATGCAAACTGTCTTTTAAAAAAATCAGGGGAGGAGACCTGGACCTACTGGAGTGAAATGGTTTGCCGTTGGTATCCAGCTAGAGGATGAAAAGATTGAGATACTTACCCTGGCCTCTAGATTGCATTTTTGTTTCCCTCCCACAATGTTCCCTTTTCCTGTCCATTCTAACTCAGTTATCCTTCCCTCTTTGAAGCGTCTGATATGGGTCATCCTTACCCTTGGTTCATCCTTCCTGAGGTGCTGCCTGTGGCATTTCATAAACTGTGTGCTTATTTATGGCTGGCTTCTCCCCCCCCCCCCCATATATCTTGTATGCCATCTACACTGAGACTTCTTGGAGGGCTGGATATGATTTGAGATTTGTCTGTGTGCCCGTTGTGTGATCCACATATCTAGTTAATTTGCTCCTAAAGGCAGGGTTGGTGGCTGCTTTGCTCACCACTATACCTGGCGTGTTGTCTGGCTCTTAATGGATGGTGAGTGAATTTCTGTCCTGGGGATTTGTAAGGGAGGGGAAGGTGTGGTTTGGGCGTTTGGCAGTATGGAAGGGTTGTGGGGGTTGTGTTGTCTCCTGGCCTCCTGCTTGGTCGAATTGCTCTGGTCTTGGCCATCTGGAAGTTGGGTGTCCTCTAGTTGCACAGACTGGCCTCGTCTGTAAGCAGTTATGGCAGAGTTTAGGCTTTTAATAAGGTACCAACGCTTTCCAAAGTGTTTCAGTTCAGGTGAGAAATTCTGGGATCTTGTTTATGTGGGGGAAGGGAGGATGAAAGGAGGAAAGCTGGAAAAGGAGGGTGAGCAGCCCAGGAGTTCTTGGACTGGTATGCCATGTTGACTTAGATTTTGTTACTGCTCATTCCTCACTTTAATTAGAATGGTGTGTGTGTGTCCCTGTCTGTCCCTTTCTGCATAGCTGTGCTTTCCCAAGGTCCACGTTTATCTGAGCTCAGGGATACAGTTTCAGCTGCCGTGCCTGGCTTCAGGGTAAGCAGTGTGAGCATGCCTGCGGCATATGGATGTGCTGGGGCTGTGGTCTGAGACCCTGGGCTCCATCAGAAGTGTTCTGCACTTTTAGTCTTGGTGTAACAATTGCCCATTAAATACCAGGCTGTCAGCATATGGTTACCACCTTGTTGAGTGGAAACTTCAGCTGTGTGGCTAGAATATTTTCCCATCATTTAGCATTTCAGAATTAACGTATTTTGGAGAATTCTGCAATTAATGCTGAATAGCACATTTTCAGATTCCTACAGAAAGAGTTAAGTCAGAGTTTGATAGATCTGCAGCTACTCTTTCCCATGATGGATAAGTGGTGGGTTAGGAAAAGGCGGGACCAACAGGAAGATTCCGGGGCTCCCTCTGCAGATGCTGTAATTAAAGAGGGAAGTCTGGTGGAGTTGTTATCCCTGCTGTTAAGAGTGCAGATGGCTAACAGCCACATTACCAAGAGTTAGAGTTAGACCTTTTAAAGTCTTTTTCTTTTCCTTTTATGACCCTCCCTGTATATTCCAAGCAAAGGTATGGATGCAGTGAAGAATTTTCTCATTAAAAGTAACAGCTTGTTCCCACACTCATTCCTGGTCTCGGAATGAGAAACCTGTTTCCTTAGACTCGAGGAATTGCCTATCTGTCGTGACTTAATAGAGCTTTTGGACGAGAGTGCCTCGTAGACAAATTTTATAACCAATCAGTGCTCAAAGTGGATCCAACTGGTAGGGCTCCAGCTGGCAACTCATCTCTTTCCCAATTTTACTGTTAATGAATCATTATTTAAGCACAAATACAGAACAGCCTGCTCCTATTGTCTTAGGGGAAGTGAGTGCTCATGATCCCCATGGCCCAGCAGTTAGGAATCTCCTGGGCTGAGGGGAGTTTGGCAGCCGCAGGGGCCGGCCTGGATGGAAAGAGTGAAGTGCTGCTCAGTGACTGGCATGACCCTGGGTTTCTGCAATCGTGCGCGCATTTTGACTCCATGGGGATCTGTGCTGGAAAAGCAAATTGGCTTCACTCCTCATCATGTTTTCTTGTTTTCCCACAGGGAGTGGGGCCGGCTAGCAGAAACAGCGGGCTGCACAATATCACCTTCAGATATGACAGTAAGTAACTGGCTTGACCTCCAAAGAATGAAGCCCTTTGAGTGATCTAAAGCTTACACAGTCGTGCTTAATCAAGGACGCTGCGGGTCCTGGGTTAAGGAATTTTCTGAACCTGCTTAGATTTGTCAGCAGAGCTAAAGTGGCTCAGTCTCAGTTAAGCCACTCAAGAATTTGGGACAGGTCAAGTGTCTTCTGTAGTGTTTAGAGAAGTTATGTGTGGAGACCTCCCCTGATTTCCTCAGGACATAGTCACGTCCTTAAGAACAAACGCAGCTTTCCATAGGACCCAGCAGGCGGCACAAGCACAAAGCTACTCAAGTGCAGGGCGCAGAGCATGTGGGGCTGTGGCGTCCTGGACAGGCACGTCTGTTCCTCCATTAGCGAAGCAGCATTGGCTGCTCCATTCCAGCTGCTTGTGGCCTTGAGGAATTCCCCCAAGTATAGCCAGAAGTGATTTCTAAGAAGAGTAGGAGATTTGCATTTTTTGTATGAACATTTTTTAACACTGGCATTTATTTAAAAATTGTCAGAAACACGGAGTGGGTCAAGTGAATCTGGGTTCCAGATCAGCCCAGGGGCCTTTGGTTGGCTGTCTCTGGTGCAGGCCTGGGGTCCAAACCTAGTTCCCCACTTACCAGCTGTGAACTGTGGCAGGTGGTTTGACTTCTCCAAGCCTTAGTTTTCTCATTATAAAACAAAGATTAATTTCTTTCTCAGCATCATTTTTTTTTGCATATGAGTGTGGTAGTTTAATGCATGTGAAGTATAAAAGTAAGCAGAATCAATCTAAGTCATTCCTCAGCAGCATTTTGAGGTTTAAACAGGTAAGGCTTAATATCTATTAATATTAAAAGTTATTCCAACCGGAGTTGGAATACAAGCACCTCGTCGGCCCCTTCTCTCAAGGCTTCCTGGCTGACTTGTTTTCTAAGGGCGAGGTGGGGTGCTTTTTCTGATTAAGCATACACAACCCCCTCTTGGGTTTTCATGCCCAAGAAAGTAATTATAAAGAACTGTGAGCATTTTAGCCTTATGAGCCATAACTTAAAAGTAAAAATGACAAGGAGGCTGACTCATATTTAGTGACCCCTGACATTTGATTTATCTATTGGAGAGGGTTATGAGTTCATGCAATAAGTAAGGGGTGTAGGTCCTGGGAGGCCTTTGGAATGATCACAACTAAAGCAGAGTTTTCCACATGGCGTATACAATCTAACAATTTTAAGATACAAGTAAATATGTCACATTCATGCCTGCTGTGGCTGATGTGGGTACTTTAAGTTAATCAGTGAGGACTTACATATGAAACAGTCATTCCATGTTAGTGGTGAGTGCATGTTCTTGGTAAATGCTGTGATTCTAATGAAGGATTTGCAAGTCCACGATACATAATTCAGCTAAGTAAAGACATGTGTAAGAGATCTTTCTTTGAGTTAGAAAGTTAATTTCTAATATATGTTCTTGGTCCTGGCAGATCTTGTATTACATTCAAGAGTTCAAATTTTCTGGTCAGCTTGCAAACAAGTATTTGCATTTCTGATTTAATACGGCAATTTGTGAGAGAGGATCTATACCTGTAAACGTATCTTATTGTTTTCTTCACGGGACTGGATATTTGTCTCATGTGCCAATGCATATCTCTTAATCATTATTTTCTTTCTAATCCTTCAGCATTTAATTAGAATTTAATTCACAACTCATAATGACTCCTGAGACATCTAAAATTCAGTTGAATTTTGGCAAAATTTCTTTTGGGCATGGTTTTTTCTAACCAAAATTCACAGTGTTAGATTTGCTAATAATTGAATATAGGCTGTGTAAAGCACACTCATTGTTCTCCACCGAGAAAGCTAGCTTTCCTTTCCACAAGGAAGTTCCTGTTACTGCTTAGCTGACTGGTTACTAGTTCTGTTTGAAATAGCTAAGAACCAATTACCAAGTTTTCACCAAAAGTATTAAACTACAAAATCTTATTTTTTTTATTCCTTTGCCATTTAATGCTACAAAGAAAGAAAACATCTTGCTATTAAGTTAAAACCAAATTTCACAGGTCTCTTTGCTTCCTTTCACATTACATTTCTCGTTTCTTCTTCAGGCTCTGAGGGGGTAATGCCTGAGTAGGTTGTAATACATTTTCTTAATTCTTAGACTTTTTATTTGCATAATTTTATTTGCAAAAAGCCAGAGAATGCTAATTTTGGCATTAGGAATGAACAAAGAAAAAAAAAAACATGATTTTCTCTTGTTCATGCATCTTTTCCTAAAGCCGAAGACAGAGATTTCTCTTTTACTATAGACCTCAATAAATGAAAATGTTTAACCTTTACAAGTGTGATGGGGTCTTGTCCTTTTTTATATTGGGGAACTAGGCTCAGCCAGGAATTTTGCAGGCTGAACTCTTCTGATTCAGAACTCATCTGAGTAATAATAAGCTCTGTGCTGAGGATGGAATGGTAAGAGCCCTGCTTTGAGAGTGAATTTCCATCAGAAGTAGAATTCAGTTTTATTACTTACTAATATCTTCTCAGAAGTAATATTGAAATGTTGAGGGCTGTTTCAAAGCAGCTAGGAGTACACCTAATACAGTCAGGCAAGAAAGCAGGACACAAGGTAGTGTGGAGGATCAAGTTTTAAAACAGAAGGGTGTGCCCTGGCTGATGTGGCTCAGTGGATTGAGCTCCGGACTGTGAACTGAAAGGTCGCTGGTTTGATTCCCGGGCAGGGCACATGCCTGGGTTGCGGGCCAGGTTCCCCAGTGGGGAGTACATGAGAGGCAACCATACATTGATGTTTCTCTCCCTCTTTTCCTCCCTCCCTTCCCCTCTCTCTGAAAGTAAATAAATAAGATATTAAAAATAAAAGAGTTCCGTTTTAGTGCACATGTGTCGTACTTTAATAAGAAATTTTAAAAGGAGGAATATTATGTGCATGTTAAAAGGCTTGGAAAGCTATCCATTAGATGTTAGCAGTTACTTCTGTGTGTTGAGAGGTTCTGGGTAACTTTCACATTTTTCCAATATTCTCTTTTAATTTTTCAATATGCAGTGAACATTTTAGTCATAAAAATGGCAAATGTGTGGTACAGTTTGTGGGGAAGCACGAGGGGGAATACAGTAGGCTCACCGAGCTTAGAAAATACCTCTGAATGCTTCCCCTTAAAGGAAAACACCCTGATTTCAGAGGGGTAACAGGTGGGTTGATGGACTGGAAGACCTTTTACAGCAGATACAAAAGAGTTTTCAAGTTTAATCATTGAGAAGGAAATGGAGATGAAGCAGTAAGGATCATGAATTGGTGTCTGCCAGGAATGGCTGGTGGTTTCCCCTGCACGAGTGGCCATTCTCAGAAATCCCAGCCCGAGTCTGGCTGGAGGCTTCTGGCAGCTCTTTAGCATCTTGCAGCCTTTGAAAGTATATTTAGCAAAACCAGGTGGCACAGCTGCTCTCATTGTCATGACTGCATTGACAGGTGGCAGTGAACCACATCCTCAGACAAAATCAAAGAATCAGGGGTTTTGTTTTTTTCAGCAGTGTGGACTGTGATTTTGGTGGGTGTTGTGGGTGTCTTTGATGACATGTGTGTGGGAGCAAAAGTTTTACCTTTCCTGATGTTAGTTAACATTTGAAGGTGCTTTGCTTTCACTGAGTCAGTCAGTGTCTTCTGCGGCTACTAATTGGATTGTTTAACAGTCTTTACTCTCCCCCGAGTTTACATCCTCATTTTATTCCTTTTCCCCATGCACCCTGCCCTCTAGGTTTCTTCTGAAAACAAGCAAACCCAGGTTATTTAGCCATTGTTTTGTTTCACCTCACTCTGTAATGTTGAAAACTGATTCAATTGATGTAAATAATTAATGATTTGGTGAAATGTCATAATAGTAAAAGAGTCCATGCCACACACACACACAAACCCAGCCTGTGCAGGGTCCTTCTACCACTGTCCTGGAATTCAACCCCGGGGGTGGGGGGCGCGGTGGCGATGGCGGGGCGATAAATCGATCCCACTGCAGCCTCTTAGAGTTCCCCAAACAGTCAGCCTCTGATGTCATATTTGGGCTTTAGAGGCACACAGAGTGGGTGTGGTTACCTGCAGACATGATCTATGTCGTTGGAGAAGATGAACTTGTAAATAAAAATTTTTTTTTAAACTTTCTATTTTTTATCATAAAGATACAAGTTTTTAAAAAATGTCTTATTGTTATTCCATTAAAAACTACAATTTCAAATGTGACTGTTCTTGTTATCCCCTGTCTAGACTGTACCACATACTTGAATCCAGTGGGGAAGCATGTGATTGCGGATGCCCAGAACATCACCATCAGTCAGTATGCCTGCTATGACCAAGTGGCAGTCACCATTCTTTGGTCCCCAGGGGCCATTGGTAAGTGGTCAGAATGGAATCCACTGTGTTGGCCTGGGTGGATAGTGCCCAGTGCAAGGATCCCAAACCTGATGGCCTCCATGGGCCAGGCAGGTCTTGACGTGAGAGTAGCTTTGGTTGGCCTGGGCACAGACATGCTACCTACTTTTATGCATACGTGTGCTGGGCATGCTCACGGCTTGATGCTGTGCCCTGTGGCTCGTCTTTTGTTCCCTTGGCTGTTAGTGAGAAAGATGTGGGCTTGAAAAATACTAGTGTGTGAATGAGAAATGTCACAGGCTTGCTTGGCCTCTGTGTCTCAGCTGTAGTGGGAAATGGGTGGCCCATCCAAGGACGTGAAGGCTTGGGCATTCAGCATTAACGGTCTCTAGCCACACAGAGATGTGCAGGCCCAGCATTGGCGCATTTTGTGAGTTTTCAGGAAAATCCAATTTTCATGAGAAACCACGAAATAAACAATTTTTAAATGTTGGCAACTAATTGAATTTTTATTTAAACAATGCGGTCTGGAAAATAAAAACTAAAACAAAGAAATGGAAAAAAGCAAATCCACATTATCTGGCCAGATTTAGGTTAGGACCATGTCTATTTGTCTTCTGTAATGAACTGATGATACACAGGAGAGAACGGGATAGTTGTGTGGGATATGGGCATTGCCCATTTCTTCAAACCCTGGGTTTGAACCCAGGATCACAAGAGACCTTCAAACCTCACTGAGCCCCAGCTTCCCCATCTGTAAAGTGCAGATGACTGCCTCGTGGTTTGTTGTAAGAAGTAGAGACACGCAAGGCACACTTTTAGAGAGAGCTCTTTAAAAACTGTGGCTACTGTTATTATCATCAGAACCTGGCCCTTTGGCGTTGCCACACAGTCTTAGGATTAAAAAAGAAATCTGGCCAAGGGAAAAGTAAAATAACGTCTGAATTTTGAAATCTGAATGGGATAAATCTCAGAAGAACCAGATTACAGGAGAGGTGAGTGCAGAGAGAGGGAGGATGAATTGGACCCCTGGGCCTGACTCACTTATTCATGTAAATATTGCTGGGTCTGAACCCAGTGGACTTCCAAAAATAACATTATCTTAACATTTAAAGATGCAGACGTTCTCCGTGGATTAAAGGGAAGTGGTTGGTCCGTGTAAGACTAGGGTTGACCCGACGGATTGCAGGCTTCAAGTAAGAGATGTTAGCTGGGATAGGGAGCCAACGTGTGGAACTGTGAGGCGGAAGGGTGCGCTTCACGTGCATGATGATTTGGCTCGCGGAGGAGGAGGTGGCTGGACAGGTTCTGTCGGTTCCTCCTGGACAGAACCTCCTTGGGAGCCAGAAGAGCATATGGGTTAAGAGCTTTCTGGGTTTAAATCCCACCTCTGCCATTTAATTCCTGTGTGACCCTGGACAAGTCATTTAGTGTCTACACCTCAGTTTCTTCATGAGTAAAATGGGGATAATAATACCTTTTTTCTATGATTGTTAGGAGGATTTCAGGACTTCAGTGATGGGCAGGGGTAAATACGTTCCTTTATGGGAAGCTGCTCTATAGCATTGCTGAACATTATGTAACTGAAGATGTTAATAGTATTGTGGTAAAGGTGTTACTGTGGTTTTACCAAATGTAAAATATAAGATTTACATTTGCTGCCTCTCCCTTCAACTGCCAGACTTGGTATAGTGAGTTTTCAGGCAGGTCTTTTAAAAATAAGGACTAACCACCCACTGCCACCCCAGCTGATGAATTTTTATGTAATTGTGAGATATGGGTCTTTAATCATACTAATCACCTGACTTTTGTAAAAACAGTAGTTCTGGGGGCATTGCATGAAAATCTTAATAAGAATTTGTTTTGAAAATTGGGGGTGCAGGTGAGGGGCAGAATCTCAAAAGGCAAGTTCTTGTGAGACCTACTAAATAGTTGCCAGATCTTGTCAGCATGTTCGGTTCTCAAGCTGTCGGTCAGCTGGTCACCCCCACAGGAAACTTTGTGCCGGAAATAACAACAGAGTCTCTCCCTACACACTCTCAACTCAGACCCTCTAAAACAGGAAGCTCTACTTGTAGCTCCTTTGCGCTGCCCACCATAAAATATGTGTTCTTCATCAAACAGTTACAGGATTGGAGAATCTATTCAAAAGAAAAAAAGAATTCCCTGGCCTTTGCCATCCATAATTTTCCCACCTGGTTAATTGCATCCTGTGTAATTACTTTGGCCCTGGGAGGGGAAGGGTTGAAAATGTCTCCTTGTCTAGTGTTCAGAAAGAATGCGAAATTGATATCGTGCCAATTGAGGCCGGCTTGGGGGATCTCCAGCTGCAGTTGGACCACTCCAGTCTCCGTGGGATACAGAGCCCCAGTACTGGCTCTTGTGGACATCAGAGCTTAATCCTTTTGAAAGCATCTAGTCCGACGTGCAGCGGGGGAAGCTCAGGTGGCAGGAGGCTGGGCCTGTGCCTTTCAGCAGCACCGTGGGTGTCTCGGGGCCTCTGAGTGCTGTGTGAAGAGCACACACTGGGCAGCTCTTGGGTGTCTGCCTTTCAGGCATGATTAGAGCAAGAACCGCTTTGTAAATCACATAGGCATTCTTCTAAACTATTTAATCTCAAGCCTAGTAACCCCTTGGGTGCAGACACACACTTTGTTGGGAATTTTGTACATTGCTCATTGAAACATACCAGCAAAGATAGGACTAAAACTTAAAGTGGAAACAGTGGTTTGGGGAGAGTCCCTAGTCAGCATGGGGAATTATCAGTTGGATACACCCTGTTTTTAATGACCTAGAAATTATGTATTCCACTGCAGACTTTTTTATGATCAATTGTGACTTCAGTCTAAATATTTGAACCCTGATGTCACAGAAGCAATGGGCATATGTGAAATGGCTGGCTGGATTAGAGATTAATTGATTAGTAATGGTGTGACAGAGAAAATCACCTGGCCTGTTCCACAGGAATGTAGGATATGTGTTTTTCCTTTCCATAAACTCAGATATTCTGGCCAGAGTAAGAATTCCTTTAACTCTGCCGTGTAGGTAGAGAGGATGATAATGTTGGAGGAAGGAAGGTGTGTTCAAAAGTATAATAATTAGTTCCACATTTAAAAAAATATATTTTGTTGATTATGCTATTGCAGTTGTCCCAATTTTTCCCCATTTTCCTCCCTCTGCCTGGTACCTCCCTTCCCTCCAGCATTCCCACCCACTTAGTTCATGTCCATGGACTGAATGTCCATGTAAGTTAGTACACGTAAGTTCTTTGGCTTCTCCATTTCCTATACTGCTCTTAACCTCCCCCTGTCTATTCGGTACCTACCATTTGTACTTCTTAATCCCCTGCACCTTTCCCCCCATCCTCTCCCTTCCCCCTACCAGCTAATAACCCTCCAAATGATCTCCATATCCGTGATTCTGTTCCTGTTCTAGTTGTTTGCTTAGTTTGTTTTTATTTTTGTTTTTTAGGTTTGGTTGTTAACAGTTGTGAATTTGTTGCCATTTTACTGTTCACAGTTTTGATTTTCTTTTTCATAAATAAATCCCTTTAACATTTCATATAAAAGATCTTGGTGATGATGAGCTCTGCCTTTCCATTCTAAATGATAGCTTTGCTGGATACAGTAATCTTGGATGTAGGTCCTTGCTTTTCATCACTTTGAAAACTTCTTGCCAGTCCCCTTTTTGCCTGCAAGGTTTGTTTTGAGAAATCAGCTGACAGTCTTATAGGAACTCCTTTGTAGGTAATTCCAGGCTTTTCTCTTGCTGCTTCTAAGATTCTCTCTTTATCCTTAACCTTTGGCATTTTAGTTATAATATATCTTGGTATGGTCCTCTTTGGGTCCAACTTTTAGTAAAAGCATTCTGCTTTGCTTAGGCATCGAATTCCTGAAAGGATTTCGGGTAATACTGGAGGAGCTGAAGTCAGAGGGACGACAGTGCCAGCAACTGATTCTGAAGGACCCAAAGCAGCTCAACAGTAGCTTCAAAAGGACTGTAAGTCACACGCAGGGAATGTGCTCCTGAAGACGTGCATTGTTCCAGGGGCCTGAATGGTCTATTCACAGTCTGTGAAACTGGAGAAGGGGGGGCTTTGGGGTCTGTCCCACCTGCCAAGGTGGGCAAGAATGGCCAGCAACACTGCCAGCCTGCTCCATACTCCCTGAGAAATCCTCCGGCACCCGTCACTGGTAAACACACCTCGGGTTGCGTGCTGGAACAGCCATCCTGGAAGGCGCCTTGTGCTCTTTGGAGTGTATGTGGGCTCCTTCCTACCATCTTCGAAGTTCAGTGTTTACAAGCTCTGGCTTCCTTGCCAAGAAACAGACAGCATTGTTGATCTTCATTTCAGTGAGGGATCCAAACCTAAGCTTGGTCCAGAAAATAGACCTGACTTCCTCCTTCCCTGGGACACATCCCTCAGCTCTGGAGCTGTGTCTGGGTGACTGTCAGGAAAGACTGAAGCTCTCTTAGATAGGTGGAGGGGTGGGTAATTTCTCCATGACATCATGTGTGTTTTTGTTCCCGTTTAGGGAATGGAATCTCAGCCTTTCCTGAATATGAAGTTTGAGACGGATTACTTTGTAAAGATTGTTCCTTTCCCTTCCATTAAAAATGAAAGCAATTATCACCCTTTCTTTTTCAGAACCCGAGGTGAGTATGGCCTTTTCTGCCTGGTTCCCACTGCAAGACTTCTGCTTTTAATTTTCAACAGATATGTGTTCAGGAGCCCACAAAATACTGGTATGAAACTAGCATGGTGAAGAGAAAAGCATCCAGAAAAGCAACTTCTAGAATTAAGATTTGGCCCAGGAAGCGTGAATCTAACCAGAGATACCCATTCCAGGTCTAGAGTAGACATGATGGTTGATTTTTTTAGAGGGTGCCGTTAATCACATATAAAAACCATTTGATTTAAATAATAGGAATAGACCCTGGCTGGGTAGCTCAGTTGATTAGAGCAGGGGTGTCGAATTCATTTTCACCGGGGGCCACATCGGCCTTGCGGTTGCCTTCAAAGAGCGGAATGTAATTTTAGGACTGTAAAATGTAACTACTCCTTAACAGTTAAGCGGGAGCTCAGTGCTGCCGCTGGGTAGAAACAAGGTAGAGGGCTGGATAAAACAGGTGGAGGGCGGGATTCGGCCCGTAGGCCTTGTGTTTGCCACCTATAGGTTAGAGCATTGCCACAATACACCAAGGTTGCGAGTTCAGTCCCCAGTTAGGGCACATACAAGAATCAACCAATGAATGCATCACCAAATGGATAATAAATCGATGTTTCTCTCTCCCTCTCTGTCTCTGTCTGCTCCTTCCTCTCTCTAAAATCAACAAATCTAAAAAAAATAGGAATAAAAAGTGTAAGTTGATTTTGGGATGAAGAGTAAAGCATAAAATAATTGCATTGTTTATGTGTCATCAGGAGGGCGACCTTGGGGAGGGATCACCTGCCATTTTCAGGATTAGATTAGGAAAGTGAAGCAGTGTTCCTGAGATCACTTCTTCCTGGAAATTTATTGTCTCTACTTATTTATTTTGCACCTATATGCCAGGCCCTGTTCTAAATCTCTCCAAACATTAAGTCAGTCAAATTTCCCCCATGACAGCCCTACAAAGAATTGGTAATTAGATACGGAATCACACACAGAGAGGTTAAAGGGCTTTCTGGAGCTGGGATTTGAACCCCAGAAGTCTGACTCTCTATCCGCATTCTCAAACCACTACCCACACTCGCAAACCATGCTGGGTCCCCTTTTCTGCCTGGCTGTCCCTTTCCATCTGTTTTGCATGTAGTGTCTCTTTCGTCTCCCTGAATAGCTGCTCTCCACACTGGTACCCAGACACCCTGCAAGCTTCAGCCGTGCTCTCTTGCCTTCCTGGTCAGCCTTCCTGTCTGCCCTTCCCGACCTCGAGTGGCCAGCAGTCGGTACGACCGACACCCCGTCCTGTGTGTCTGGTTCCTGTTCTCCTCTGGGATGTTTTTATCGTCAGCCCCAGCCTTCATCAGTATTTCCTTCCCTTTGAAGAATTCTTTTTCTGGTTGTTTTCTTCTAGTCTTTCTTTATTATTTTTTAAATTGTGGTTGTTTTCTATGCAGCAAAGATATTTTATAAAAATTGGTCTCATTTTCTTAAATAAGATTCCATGGGGAAAAGACCATTAGCACTTAACAATATATTTCGGTACCTTACACATAACAACCAGATACAGGATTGAAAGCATGTGTTCATGAAAAGTTTGCCTACATCAAACCTAGCATAGTTTAAGATTAATATTTCCCATCAGAATCATTCAGTGTGTCTATCTGGGCGTGAGGCAGAGGCAGGAGATGTGTTTATCACTGTTTCAGTGCAGTGACCTTGAGGCTGCCTTCCATTTTCTTGGAATTGTATGGACATTTCCCAGAGAATTCTCCTGGGTTAGCAACATGGCATATTGAACCAGCTGTTTGGCCTTTCTCATTGAGTTTTTATTGCATTGCAATCATGTTTCAAAGCTACTGGCTTTGGTGCCTGATTTTCAGCACTGGTGCTACTTCTTAGTAGATACCTGATATCACTTTTAGATTCCATCAAAAGGATTTTACGTTAGAATGCTAGTGAAGGTTAATAAAGTAAACTTGATCTAGCCCTGGCTGGTGTGGCTCAATTGGTTGGGCATCGTCCCGCAAACTGAAAGGTCACAGGTTCAATTTCTGGTCAGGGCACATGCCTGGGCTATGAGTTTGGTCCCCAGTCAATGAATGTTTCTCTCTCACATCAGTGTTTCTCTTTTTCCCTCCCTTGTCCTCTCTCTAGAATCACTAAAAAAGAAAAAAAAAATGGAGATGATAATAGCACCAACTTAAAAAAAATAACCCTGAGACAGTTAACAGTCTTCTGTGCCTAAACACCTCCACAGTGGGACAGGGGCCAGCATCGCTCTGTCACAGCCGAAACAGCGTCCGTGTGGCGCTAGTATGAACAGGGTCCTGCTGCTCTTGGCCGCTGGCCTTGAAACTATATAATGCTTGTCAAGCTTTTAAAATCTGGGTGACTGTAGTGTTTTTTTGTCATAAAATGAACTGCATTAATACTTTATATTGTACAGTTTAAGTCTTCATAAGATACAACTGCTACACCGAAAATCGCTGTTGAATTGATGTATTTTATACTTTTTCCCAGCTATACCCAGTGCCAGATATTTATATTTTATTGACTTGTTGGACCAAAAAAATGTCAAACTGTCCTATAACCAAAAATATACATCTTTCTTAATAGCCTGTGACCTGTTGTTGCAGCCGGACAACCTGGCCTGCAAGCCCTGTAAGTATAGCTGTTCTTGTCTCAGAGCGTCGCCACCCCGCTGGCCGCGGCTGGCCTCCGGCGCTCACTCCGGGCCCTCTGTCCTCCCAGTCTGGAAGCCTCGAAACCTGAATGTCACCCAGCACGGTCTGGATATGCAGGTGTCCTTTGACCACGCACCGCATTCCTTTGGCTTCCGTTTCTTCTATCTTCATTACAAGCTCAAGCACGAGGGACCCTTCAGGCGGAAGACTTGTAAACAGGTTAGTTGTACATAGAGAAACACCACATGTTTTCAAGTGACCCCTGCACCTCTAGAATTTGGATAGTTCAATTTGAGCGTTAGGTGTTGTTGACTCTCAGCAGTCAGTAGACATTCCAGAATATTATCACTGGGTGTGTCTCGGGCCACTTTGCCATCATCCCTCACTCCCCAGTTATCTACACCCCAGCTATCCTGGTGGAAATGTAGCCCGGTAAAAATATTACCAAGGGACCAAAATAGTGAAGTATTTCTAGTTTGTTCTTTTATATTTAAACATTAATCGGGTGCTCACTGTGTGCCAGTCATCAAGCTTTATGCTCATTGAATCCTTACAGCCCTATGAAATAGGCTGCTGTCATTCCCACTTTACAGGTGGGGAACCCGAGGCTCAGGGAGGTCACCTGGTTTGCTCAAGGTCACAGAGTAAGTGGAAAAACTACATGGAGGAGCCATGTCACTAGCATTTTAGTAGCTACTGATTTTACACATAGTCCAAGGTTAAACAGAAACTCAATAACCAAGTTCTTAAACTGGGGACAGTTAAAGGGAATGGGAAATCTATCTATTTTTTTTAGCTTTTAAAATTTATTTTTTTCATTACTATTTATACTAGTTAGTCCCTTTATACCTCCCTTCTTCATGCCATTGCGCCCCCCTGCCCCTAAACAGCACACTGTTGTCCACGGAAGTTGACAGTACTCTTAGATCACCCCCTGGGGGCACCGGGAAAGGTTTTTAGTGGTGGTGGAAGACCCCAGCATCTTCCTGGGCATGCTCCTGTGTGTGTTGAGTTTCACTTTCCTGCTGGCTCTCACCTATTCATTGACCTTTGACTTTCCGCTCAAGTTAAAATTACTGCACATAAACACAGACAGGTAATTTCTTTCCCCACCCTTTCATTAGTAAAGTGTATTCTGACTACATAGTTTTAAATCAAATATTCCTGCTAAGGGTGCCACTGGCTACGTGTACAATATGAAAGGGGTCCCAGACTCTCTTGGGCCTTTTATTGAAGTGGAGTTCAGATAAGGTGGCAGAGAAACACAGTTGCTTTCTGACCTGATTGATGTCTTCTGAGATCGTGTGAGATCGATGGCGCATCTCCTTCAGTTCTGGGGAGAAAGGGGTCCTGACGGTCTTGATATGAGAACCGAGTTTTAAGAGTATTATTTCTTAGCAGGAGCAAAATACAGAGACAACAACCTGTCTCCTTCAAAATATATCTCCAGGGGATTATATAATTGAGGTATGTATAAATCAAGAAAGCTCTGTTATTAATTCTACAGAATGAGTCCAGTTCATTTAGAAATCCAACTACTTACTAAAATGTCAAGCCATTGAAGGTGTGCACAGTTAAAGTTTTACATGGACCTTAACATGCTTTTTAAAAAGTTTATATAAAATTGGTATTTGATTTTTTCATTAAATACTTCAAATAAATATTTTTATGTAACCATACAGTCCACATAACCATGATTTTAAATTTTATATAGTATTCTTTCTTCCTTACAGAGGTATATTTTTAAAACTTTACCTTCTAAAAAGTCTTGTTTTACAGAATTCAAAGAACTTATACATACAACCCATGGACGTGAACTAAGGGGGGATTGCTGGAGGGTTAGGGGTATAGGGCAGAGGGGGGATAAAGGAGGAAAATTGAGAAAATTGTAATAACATAATCAATAAAATATACTTAAAAATAAAACATCAAAAAAAAAGTCTTGTTTTAGTAATAAAACAGCAAAGCAAAAGTTATACCCATTATGCCTGCCTATACTTCTCTAGGCTTCTCCCTAACATTCTTTTTTTTTTAAGATTTTTAAAATTTATTTTTAGAGAGAGGGAAAGGAAGGGAGAAGTAAAGGGAGAGAAACATCAGTGTGTGGTTGCCTCTCATGTGCCCCCCACCGGGGACCTGGCCTGCAACCCAGGCATGTGTCCTGACTAGGAATCAAACCAGCGACCTTTTGGTTCGCAGGCCTGTGCTCAATGCACTGAGCCACACCAGTCAGGGCTCCGTGACATTCTTCTGTATAAACTTACATGAGTTCCAAGTTCCACTTAAAAGAGCATGTAAATGATATACTTTTTCTTTTCTTTTTGTAGATTTCTTTTCCAGTATCAAAAATACTACAAAAACAGGAGTAAAAGAAAAATAGAAAGAGACATTAAAAATTTGCCCATAGCCTTCCTATTCAAAGACAAACAACATTAAAATTTTGGTAGAAACACCTAGTTCTTACATTACTCTGTAACAATATGTGGTTTTAAACAGACACACCCTCTTAAAGCATTAATGAAGGCCCAGTAAGATCAGTGGTAAGATGCCATTCTAATTAAAAATTGTTAGAACGTGGAACTCACTAGCTGATTTTATCAATGAATAAACAACCTTTTGATATATGAAGAAGTGGAGACTTCTGAGTTGGCAAAGCAGAGATGTGTCTGACCATCAGTGGATAGTCTCACCTCCTCCCGATCACAGACAGCAGCCCTCCTCCCCCTCCCCCGTTCTCCTTCCTGCCGCCCCACACTGAGCCGAGATGACAAAAGAATGAAATCTGTTGAGATGTTATCATTTAAAAAGATAATACAGCACCCTCTGTGTTGCAGCTGGTGGATGACTCCAATACAACAAGGAAAGTCGTGCATTATACCTTAAAGCCAGGTAAGAATTGTTTTGTTTGAAATGTTGGCTCCGGACTATAGTGCCAAGGTATCTGTACCTAATGGCTTTCAGAAACAAAACACAACAAAACTTGAGCTCCTCTCTCAAAGGATGTTCAATTAAATCTGACTTTCCTCCACCCTAGTGTGGATGCCTGGAAGATCAAAGCCAGTGTGGTGTGTGTTGCTGGAACTAAATAAATAGTCAATTGTCCTTGGAAGAAAAGCGGTGGTGGGAGGGGGAGGTTTCCTTAGGCAAAATTCTCACTCAGAGGTATTTACAGTTAGCAGACTAACTGTTGAATTGTTCCACAAAATGAATCCTTTTTAAATTACTAAACCAGTACTAGAGAAAGGTGGTCAAGGGGTCCTAGAACCTGTTATGTGGCTTATGTTGAAAAAGAAAAGAAATCTCTTTGAAGCTACTAAGCCGTGTAAGTTTAAAAAGCCTTCCCTTTGAAATTCCCCAGTGCATTCCCCGTGGGCTGGGCCCATCCGAGCAGTTGCCATCACTGTGCCGCTGGTTGTCATATCGGCGTTCGCAACACTCTTCACTGTGATGTGCCGGAAGAAGCAACAAGGTATGTGTGTGGTGTGTCCCCCACCAGGGGACAGGACCAGAGCGCATGGTCCCTCCAGGTGGGCATCTGGGAAGCTACATAGCCCCTTAGTCAGTTTCCTGGCTAGAATACTTTCTAGAATTAAAACACTTGACTTTTAACCTCAGGAGCCACTAAAAGGGCAGGCATATCTCTGTTCTTGAACTTGGGGTAGTAAATTCAAGAGCATCAAGGAAGTCTGAAGGTACGACTAAGGGTAAAGGTAGGGCTCAATCGCTTGTAAAAGTCAAGTGTCAGGAGGGAACTTTCTGAGGATTTGAAAATGTACTGTATCTTGATCTGAGTGGTGATCACATAGGTGTATACTTAGGTAAGAAATTGAGTCCTGGCTGGTGTGGCTCAGTGGATTGAATGCCAGCCTGCGAACCAAAGGGTTGCCAGTTTGATTTCTAGTCAGAGCACATGCCTGGGTTGCTAGCTGGGTCCCTTGCAGGAAGGGAGCATAAGAGGCAACCGCACATTGATGTTTGTCTCCTTCTCTTTCTCCCTCCCTCCCTCCCCCTCTCTCTAAAAATAAATAAATAAAGTCTTAAAAAAAACCCTCTTTATTAAGATAAAAATAAAAAATGGAGATGTACTCTTAAGATTTGTACATTTTACCTTTGTAAGTTTTACTTCAATAAAGGAAGTGTCTTTTTTAAAAAGCTGTACTCTGCCAATGCTGACTGGACCAGTAGGTGCACTTGGTTGTAAGAGTTGCTTCTGGGTGGTCTTTGCTGATAGTGTGGTCCCTAAAGTGTTCTTGGTTTGCTCAAGGTCGATTTTAGGTGAAGAACAAATTTGGCCATTTGTTACGCCACTTGATAAATCAGCTGCCCTGTTCCCAGTGGTGACCCAAGCAGGGCTGGCGGAGTTACGGAATTGCGGGTACTCTAAGTGGTCATGTCACCTTTTGTTTCTTGAAGATAACAGTAGGTCCCTAGTCTTAGGGAATAGGACAAAGTGTTGCTCATAGCTATCAATCCTATCTTCTTTTCCAATTTAGAAAATATATATTCACATTTAGATGAAGAGAGTTCTGAGTCCTCCACCTACACTACAGCACTCCCCAGAGAGAGGCTCCCGCCACGGCCGAAGGTCTTCCTCTGCTATTCCAGTAAAGATGGCCAGAATCACATGAATGTCGTCCAGTGTTTTGCCTACTTCCTCCAGGACTTCTGTGGCTGCGAGGTAAGGAATCTAAGATCTTTTCTTACCTTTTGTGGGTCACATGCTCTGCATCCTCTTCTGGCCACCTTACCCCTGCCTCCAGGCCTCATTTAGTGGCATGTGCTCTCCAGCAGTTCCTGGCTTCCAAATGGGGGTCAGCCTTGCACTGTTCTTTCAGTCTGCCCTACCCGTCACCCAAACTAAATGTTTTCTAATACTCAATTTGAACTCTGACACACTCCTGCTCGGAAGCCTCCAGTGGCACTTACCTGGCAGGAAGTTACGTCAGAGGGGAGGGGTCGGGGGGGAGGCAAGCTGCCCTGGGAGCATGTAGCGGGGGTGGGGAGAGGTGGTCACTTAACATATCCTGGTGAGCATCAAAGAGATAATGGCAAGTAAAGTAGGTTTGACAATTCTTTGGGGGAGTTTTTCTAAGAAGGGAAAATAATACATCGTGGTTTCTTACCTTTCTCTTTAGTTAAGCTATTCATATATAGATTATTTACAGTGTTACAGTATTAATGTTAGAGTGAAGTCTGAAGCTGTCATGGAGGGCACATCATTTCTTACAAATGCAAGAATTGTATAATAATGTGTAGGTAGGTTATTTGTGTCTGCTGGTGGGTAGCTTACAGTCTCTCCATGTGGTGAGGCTGCCCTCTAGTGTCAGAAAATGTGTTTACAAGGCTGGCTCGGTTTCCTGGTGTAGGGAGGTAGAGAGGTTGGCAGATCAGCACGTGTGCTGGAGAACAGTGGCAAACTTGAGTGCGTGTCACACACTGTCTTCAGACACAGACAACTGCATTATGTGTGTAATACTGTAGAAAACTTTGAAACTAGAAAAAGACAGGAAAAGTGGCCTGAAACCTCAACCTGGAGAAAAGAGGAACCGTGGTTAATATTTGGTGTATGTCCTTCCAGACTTTTCCCACATGGATGAACTCATATGTACAGTTTGCATTTTGGGTAGCTTGGAATTATTTTTTCTGTCTCTTTAATAACTTTTTACACAATTAGCAGTTTTGTGTAAACTGTAGTTTTAAATAGCCATGTGATCCATGATGTTATTTCAAATTGCTAACATCTCATTAGTTCAATTTTGCCCCATTTCTGATGATTTTCCAAAGAGAAATGCCTGAAATGGAATTGCTGAATCAAAGATAGGGACGTTTTTTAAATGCTTGGTATATAATCTCAGTTAATTTTTAGAATGTATGTTTGGAAGAATTAGGGCAAGAGTAAGACAATTCAGTATTATCTTCAGCAGGTGGGTAGATATTTGGGGTTTCTTCCTGTTGGTAACACCTTAGAGAAGAAGAGGAAGACAGAGTTATTTCAGATCCCCCTCCCCTTTAACAGACTGTGGCTGCTGTGTCTGGGCATAGCCACTGGGAATTCTGAACTACAGAAGGGAAGAGAAAGGTATAATTACAAAGAAATGACTTCAACAGAATCAGGTGAAAATGGTCCGGGGAGCTGAAACCCTAGGAGGGAGCCTGGTTTTCTTCCCCTACCTCCAAGCACCCTACTGGACTCCCCTCGGGCTTGTAAAGGCTTTATGTGACCGTGTAGACTGCTGCTGAGTCATGGTGGAAGGTGCTGGTCATCCCCAAGTGAGTTAACCAGAATGGCCGTGTTACTGCAGTTCACCACCCTTTCTCCAGCCACTGACCAACTGGTAACCAGCATGGCTTTGAGAGTGGCCAGGGAGGTCCTCTTGTCACGTTCTCTGGACATGAGTCATGCAGCATTGTGAGTGACTCTGGCAACCAGACCTGAGCCCTGTTTTTCAACCTACTTTGGGCCCCTCATCCACATTCCTCTGTCATTGCCTTCCAGCTTTCTCTCCGGGACCTGTCCCCCGTGTAGGCAGCCTCACTCATCAGGTAGACCAACTCCAGTGCCTCCGTTTTCATGCTCTGCACCACACTCTAAGCTCCTCGAGGACATCACACGTATTACGTGACTTAGGCAGGTTGCTAGAAGCTCCATGCTTCTGTCTTTTCACTTGCAGCACAGGAGTGTCAGTGCTCCCACATTATGCTAAATTGAGGACTTGATACAGAGTGTCTGTTGTGTGACTTATCTATGGAGTGTTAGCCATTCCTTGGGGCCAGGTAACCTTGGAGTGGCACAGTGCTAATAATGATTAAGGGAGAGATGATGTGCCCTTCTTGAAACATTTCCTTTCTTATTTGAGGCTCCAGGCTGTATGTGAGTGTGAGTCCTCTTCTCTTTCCAGGTGGCTCTGGACCTATGGGAAGACTTTAGCCTCTGCAGAGAAGGGCAGAGAGAATGGGTCATCCAGAAGATCCACGAGTCCCAGTTTATCATCGTGGTCTGTTCCAAAGGCATGAAATACTTTGTGGACAAGAAGAACTACAAGCACAAAGGAGGTGGCCGAGGCTCTGGGAAAGGGGAGCTCTTCCTGGTGGCTGTGTCGGCCATTGCAGAAAAGCTCCGCCAGGCCAAACAGAGCTCATCAGCTGCGCTCAACAAGTTCATTGCTGTCTACTTTGATTATTCATGCGAGGGAGATGTTCCTGGCGTCCTGGACCTGAGCACCAAGTACAAGCTCATGGACAACCTTCCCCAGCTCTGTTCCCACTTGCACTCGCGAGACCACAGCCTCCCAGAGCCTGGGCAGCACCTGGGACATGTCAGCAGGAGGAACTACTTCCGGAGTAAGTCCGGCCGGTCCCTGTATGTTGCCATTTGCAACATGCACCAGTTTATTGACGAGGAGCCAGACTGGTTTGAGAAGCAATTCGTTCCCTTCCACCCTCCCCCGCTCCGCTACCAGGAGCCAGTCCTGGAGAAGTTTGACTCGGGGTTGGCCCTAAATGATGTCTTGTGCAAAGCAGGGCCCGAGAGTGACTTCTGTCTCAAGGCTGAGGCTCCCGTTCCTGAGTCTCTGGCCGACTTGCACTCGGAGGGTCAGCAGCTGGGCCTGGACGAAGACACGGATGTCGGGCCCAGCGTCGGCAGCAACTCGGTCCTGCAGCCCCTGCTGCATGCAGTGAAAGCCGTCAGCACCTCGGGCATGCCTCGGGACTCGGGCATCTACGACTCCTCTGTGCCCTCCTCCGAGCTGTCACTGCCCCTGATGGAAGGGCTCTCAGCAGACCAAACAGAAACGTCCTCACTGACGGAGAGTGTGTGCTCTTCCTCAGGCCTGGGTAAGGCGCTGGGGAGCCCGGAGTGCCAGCGGGTCAGTTCCAATGCAGTCCACAGTGTTTGTTTGTAATTCTGAAACCTGTGAAAAGTGTTTTTCTAATTTGGGTGCAAACTTACCTGGCACTGAAACCCGATAAGAAGTAACACAACTGCCTTGATAGCCTCAATTTATCCCAGATAATGGGAATGTTCCCATGTGTGAGCTGATGCTAAATTACTGTGAGCAGTCTAGTCCCATGTTATGTAATATAGAGTACGTGCATTATATCACCTTACTAAACTCCCAAAACATCTGAAGACCAAGACACGGTGGGCCCCAGTGGTGTTAGATGAGGTTCTGTGGACCTGGATCTCTGCTGGGATTTGCAGTGTTCACTCTTCCCCAAACATCCTAATGTCCTTAAAGCCATACCTGTTGAACGTGAGGTTCAGGGATGCAGTAGTCTCTCCATCACAACTTAGCACAGGCTCCAGGTAGAGCTCTGTAGGAGGACCCACCTCCCCGGGGAGCCCCTGCAGGATGCCGTGTCTGGCTGCTCCTTACGTGCCTGTGACTAGTTGCAGTCGTGCATGCAAACCCTTGACTCTCGGCTGAGGGAGCTGGGACCTCTTGGGAGCATGTGAGTGCCCCATCTTGAGCTGATTGGGACACTTGCCTCATTTATGTAAAGCCTGTAGTCCAAACCCAGATTCTGCCACCTTCTGGCCTGAGCGCCCAGCCCAGTGAGGTGCAATGACATGTGGCTCTGCCCTCTCTTCTTTCCTTAGGTGAGGAGGACCCTCCGGCCCTTCCATCCAAGCTCCTCACCTCTGGGGTGTACAAAGCAGAACCTGGTTGCTACAGCTACACTGGTGAACTCTACACGGCCGCCCCTTTGTAATGAAACTGAAGAGACTAAGCATTGCCACTTTAGCTGCTGCCTCTCTCTGGTTCCCCAGCTCATCTCTGGTTGGGTAGCCCACTTGGAGCTGAGGTCTCCTACAAGGATGTTCGGAGTGAAATTCATGCCAGTGCCTGTTCTCCTGGCCCCTACTCTCTAACATATCTTGGCAAAGTCTCCGATTTTCTAAAACCATATGGATCTCTGAAAGGCATGTCCATAAGAGCTGACAGCGGCTTGCCATGTTAGGTCAGGCCTTGGATTAGAGCCAGTACTGGGAGGTAGGGAGGAAACGTGTGAAGAGGAACAGGAAAATACCTGCACTGATTGTTCAGACTTAATTTCTCACTGCAGACTTTGCCTGTTCACTCTTGGCTACTTTGATTTGAAATGCTTTGTAGAAAAAGCACTTTTAATGCTATTACAACCATAGAAATCAAGTGTCAGTCTGTCCGGAATCCATGTCATTGTGGATGATATTACCGTCCGTTTTTGGTGTGGCACTTACGATGCCATGGATGTGAAGAAAGGCCTAGAAGATGACTGAATATATACTCACCTTTCATAAAACGAGTCTTTACGTATTAGTGGGTGACATGCTGGCTGATGGGCGGCTGCAGGGCCAGGATGGGCGTCTACACCGCTGTTTCTGAGCTGGGTTGGTCAACGCGATGGCACCGGGCTCGGCACCCAGCACCACCCCCGGTCTGAGTAGGCAGCGCGCGAGCGCCGGATCTGGCTGCCAGGCTTTCCCGGGCGACGTTCATGGCACTGTATCTCAGATGTTGGTGTCTGGGACTTTATTTTTAAGAGACTGATACATGACTGTAGCACTGGAAGTTGCAGCTCATGTGTCTGTTGGCCTCTGGTCTAAAGCTGTGTCCAGAATATTTGGGGTCAGAATCCGCTGAAGTACGCAGTGTGTGGAGGTGGTGGCCATTTGATCTGCTGAACTGGTTTCAACTAACGACAAGCCTCTTTTTAAGAAGGTGAAAAGGAGGGGACTGTCCCAAAGACGAATGTGCTCTTCGAATATTGTCTAAAGAGGACATGGAACCTGAAATCAGTCAATTCTTGAATCGTAAAGTGTTACCCCCACAACCCAGCCTGTGACTCGCGCTTCACTTGGTGTTTATATTGTGCTTACCCAATGAGAGATTTGCCTCTGGTGCTCCGTCCTACCGAGAACAGCTATTCAGAGTTTAGGAAAGAATTTTCTATAGAAAGAAAGCGTAAATTTTCTGTTTCTATGAATGGCTTCTTCACAGAATTTGTTTCCAAAAGGGAAGCAGTTGTTCCCTGCTCCCCTCCGTGTCCTTCTGGGGATGTAAGCATCCTTTTCCACCTTTTCCATAGGAGTCGTTGGCTTTGGCACCCTCTTTTCTCAACATGCACACCAGGGACCGTGGCTTTGACTCCAGCAAAATTAAAGGGGCACCGAGAAACATCCTGAGGAGGAGTGGGAGGTAGGAAGGGGCAGGATTCCTATTTCCAAGCACATGCTTGGTAGGTGGGGGAAGGCAGGTTTACAGCCCTCCTGGAAAGAAGAGGTTTGTGTGCATTTTTGATGCAGATGCCGTATACCCTGCTCTGTGAAGGCAGCTGGCAGTTTCTGGGAGAAGAATGTGATCGTCTGTTCTCTGGCATCGAGTTTCCTGCAGCTGCTCTGAGGGGGAAGCAAGTGAGCAGCAGAACTGCGTGCCCCAGAAAACCAGACATCTCATTGGAGAAGAGACATTCCGTGTTGTCACCATGAAATACAGGACGAGCAAAGAGCTCCTGTCCACATGTGACTGTCTGCCGTTCCATCCTCGGCATGCGTTCTGTGAAGGAGGTTGGTCAGTTCAAACTTGGCCAACTTACAAAAATTCACTTTGAAACATTATGAGAGAGATTTCTTATTGAGGCTAAATGGTACGTGCCCCAAAGGAACCAGTAAGGGCCACTTTCAGGATAGATGTTCAGCTTCACATGTGAAATGAGGCATCTCTGAGAAAGTAGCCCCAGTGAGAGCATGGGGGACCGGGGTGGGGGAGCATCGGCTGGGCTTCATGGGCAGAGAGATTGCTAAATGAATTCACTTATTATGAAAATAGAAGGGAAAAAAGGTGCTAGTCCAAAACCAGCTAAGTTTTATTTTGGATTTAGGGTTTGGGTATTTACTTTGAAATGCTAATGTTGGTGATGTTCAACAAAATCAAACTGATGTACCAAGTAATGAAGCCACAGTGTGAATGCCTAACTCAGAGTAAGTTGAGAAGTCCAACTTCCTGTTTCCTGCCTTACTAGTTTCTCTTTTTTTCCATCCTCCCCATCTTATGCTGGAATGGAAATAATTGCCTTATAGGATAAAGCAAAGAATCTGTTTAAGCAGAGCTCCATTTTTTGACTCATACATTGTTCCAGACAGTGGGAATGATAAGCCGGAATTAAGATCAAGATTCTGTAAGTCACAGGCTTTTAAACAATAGGGAGACAAGAAGTAGAATATAGGGATGATCTCAATGAGCCCCTGATTTTGAGAGTCAAAGGCTTATATTGCTAAGTTAGATGGTGTCCTCTGGACAGGAGAACAAGTATAAATCCAAGGTTCCGGGTAACCAAGAAGTCTGCAGGTAGTTGAAGGTAGGGAGCTGGTGTTTTATCTTAACTCATCAATGCCCTACAGAAAGGACTTAGCATTTGACACAGTCAGCTTTTCCAGGAGAGTGATCAGGGAGGTAAAAGCCCAGGTCAAGGTGTGCTGTTCTTTCAGAGGTCAGCTACAAGCAATGTTGACCACCTGATGGTCCCAGCACAGCCACACAGCGGGCAGAAGATACTGCAGAGAGCCAAGTCCTAGGCCTTTGAGCCACACTGATCTCGAGAAAGAATCATTCAGGTCCAGGGCCTGGTGGGAGACCCAGCCAGGTAATAGTTTAGGGTTGGCCAAAAAGTCCGTTAATGTTTTTTCCCATACGATAATTCTGGTAGTACTTAGTAGTCTTTAACTTCATTTGAAACAATTTTGTTAGATTGTATTGTGACACTGTCATATCAGCATGCATTTAGAAAAACATCAAAATTGGTGAATTTTTGTGCAGCCATTTTAATATTGAAGATGGAAGAAAACATACAACATTTTTGGCGTATTATGCTTTATTATTTCAAGAAAGATAAAAGCACAACTGAAATGGAAAAAAAGGTATGTGTAGTGTATGGAGAAGGTGCTGTGACTGATCAAATGTGTCAAAAGTGGTTTGTGAAATTTCTCGGTATTAGCGACATTCTGGCCGAATAATTCTTTGCTGTGGGGCTGTCTTAGGCATTGGAAGATATTTAGCAGCGCCCCTGGCCTCTACCCACTAGAAGCCAATAGCAGGAGATAGCAGACATACTCAAAATATCCAAATCAGTAAAGTTATTGGTGAAAATAAAAAATGTGTCTTTTATTTTATGGAAAAAAACATGTAGACATTTTGGCCAACCCAATATTTTGAGACAAAAATGAGATGGGCCCATAAAGTCGTGAGACAGAGTTTTTGGATAACACATTAGCAATAACTAAAGATAGTCCCAGGTCATAAGTTCAAAAACTGTCTTTAGCAACAATGACATTATTGGAATCAATGTGTTGTAATTTAAGTTCATGAATGTGTGTCAAAGTTTACTGTTACTACTTTATAGCCACAAATGGTTTTAGTTTTTTTTTTTTTTTTTTTTTTTTAAATAAAAAATAACCTCTAGTCTCAGGTTCCCTGACTTAAGTGTAAGTAAACAGAAAAGCTGTCCCCCTAAAAATGGGGGATTATTTGATTTTTTCAGACCCCTGCCCCAGGGATGAGCATCTTTTTAAAAAATAAAAGGGAGGGGGGCGTGAGTTTCTTGGAGAAGAAATAACATACCCTCCTCCCCAAAGAGAGAAAACCCTGCAGTCCATAGCTGCTTGAATACTAAGTTGGCTCTCTTAGAGATAGGAATTACTCTTCATGTCTTTATTGGAGAGAAGTGGGCAATGCCAATGTGAAGGTTATTAGACTTTCATATTGTTAGTGAGAACTGCTTCCCTTATTTAACAGATGGTATGCCTTCAGGGGGCAGCAGTGTTGCAGGACAGTTGTAATGATAAATAAGATGTAATTTTAAAAGGCAGTGACATGTCCTCTCAGTGATGGAGAGATTATAAGGCATGGTGGGGACCCTGGCAAACTGAAACGCTCCTCGCCTACCTAAGGGGGCATTTACTCATGCCAGTTGTGGCCACCCATGGTTGCCTGATCTTCCCATATTTCAAGAGAAGCTAAGAATCTGCATTTTTATATGAAGAAATCTGATTTGTATTTAGTGTAGTAGTGGCATTCAGACCTAACAGAACACACGGGCAGACCTGATTCGGCCCACTAGCTGCCAGTTTGTTCCCCACCTCTGCTTTGTAAGATTTGAAATTAAAGGCTCGAGTGGTAATTACAGATGTCTGGTCCCACTAGAAAATGCTGTTGCTAAATGCTGTTGCTAGCTGGATTGCTTCTTTCCCTCATTGCTTCTCCAAAGAAATTTCATATGACTGTGGATGTATTTGAAATATTTTGATTGCTGCTTTATATTTCATGGTGTCTTAAAAGAAAGGCAAGCCCGTTGTTAATTTCAAAATCAGATTTATGTTCTTCCTATTTAAAAATAGGACATTTGGAACAATTTCCCTTAAGCTCTACAGCCTGAAGGACCTTATTTATCATTTTAGCTCTTGGCCTAATCAGTTTTTTAGATGGTGTGTGATTCTGAGCTTAGGCCAAGACTTCAGGAAACACAGGCGTTGTGGGGAGTAGGGCAAGGAATGACCACCGGAGCCAGGTATTTGCATCGTCGTCCACTTGAAATGATCTGTGAATTGGCTCTGTTTTCGAAGCGTGAAATCATATATGGAGAAAAGCTTTTCCTAATATTGAGATACCAGTTAGGAGTCATCATTGGGGTACTGGGTCATGCTTGCTATATTACCTCCTTTCCAGGCTCAGGGTGAAAATAAACAAAAGGAAGTCTGACTGTAAGCCAATAGCTTTGATTTCGATTTCAGAGTTTCAGGGGAGGGAGAAAGTTTGGATTATCTAGCATGCTCGCCCTGATGACAGACAGGGCTGCGCCTGAATTATTTCAGACATATGGCCGTGGATGAGATTCTGGATTTTCAGCAAAGGAGATTCTGTAACCTATCCTGCTGATCAGATAGTTCTTTGTATATCTTCCTTATAGAAATTCAAACCAGCCTTCTTTTGTCCAGCGTGCAGTGGAAAAAGAACAGCTGGTCACCTTCCCTGTAGTTGAAAACCACAGTGAAGTCATTCGCCTGGTGTTTTTATTTCAGTGATAAATAATCCCA
Source organism: Micronycteris hirsuta (assembly GCA_004026765.1). Taxonomy (NCBI): domain Eukaryota; kingdom Metazoa; phylum Chordata; class Mammalia; order Chiroptera; family Phyllostomidae; genus Micronycteris; species Micronycteris hirsuta. The sequence continues at coordinate 65,293 of PVJI01005684.1, read as the reverse complement.
CCTACTTATGCCATTCTTCATAGCTCTTACTTTCTAAGGGCTTAGTAATTTTCACTGCTTTTCTTTTTCTCAGCTTCACACTCAGTGTAGTTGCCCAAATAGAATGTGGTGCCTTATTCACATTGGTGCTTTCTGTAGGCCAAGCTCAGAATGGGGATTACAGGGAAAGTCTTATGTGCCAGCTTCTCTTACTACTTAAAAATGTAATGTCACTTTAAAAAAATATTACCTTTATTCATTTTGAGGAGTGTTTGCTTGCCACACTTTTTTCTTGGCAATAGTACTCCTTATATATGGGGTTTTCCCTGCCCCTTGTGGTCAAACACTTGGTACTCATTCCTGATGTGTTTAATGTGATTCTCGAGCTGCTTCAAGATACTCTTCAAGATTAGCTTTTACCTTCTGAGTGGCAGCTATCCCTACCTCCAATTTTGGATTCTGTTTTTATATATCTCTAACATCTCCTTTAATTCATGAGTCACAATATTATCCAGTGGTGCAGACTTCAGATTGGTGTCTAGTGAGCTAGACAGTAGTTGCTAAGGGCTAATTTGCAAAGAGGTCAGCTAACGACCTCTTGGGAATTTTGATCAGTTGTCTCTTCTCCTGGTCTTTGGTTCCTCTCCAAAATGCAGCTGTGACCACAGACTCCCCCAAGAGCTTTTTTGTGTTCTAAAAGGCTGCAGCAGCCATGGCTGTGAACTCACCCAGCCCCGTGAGTCTACAAAAGTAAACACAACCAGAAGTCCAACAAAAGTAAATCATTGTGACTGGTTTATGTCATATAAAACTTCAGTAGAGGAGATTTAAAGAAGCAATCTTTTGTTCATACATGATATAGACAAAGCCGACCACTCCATTCATTAGACAAAAAAAAAACAAAAAACACAACTCTTGGGTAATACTAATGTGTAAACATCTGTTATTTTTTTTTAAAGGTTTTATTTGTCTTGAAAAAAGCATTGTGAGTGTGGACAGAGAAAAACTTTTGTAAAAACCGAATGTGTTCACTTAGAGAGTAGGTAACTTCTATTTTCACTGTTAGTTTTTTTTCTTTCCTTCCTACTGCAGAAGCTCCCTGTTAGTGCATTCCAGGGGGAAAGCCTGTGGAGCGCGGTGGGTACCGCCACTGTCCTTGTTCCATCATGAAGTGTGTCCCTTGTGGTGGAGTAGTGAGCACTGACAAACTGTAGCAGTGTGCTATATTTTTACATTGGAAACAATGTCTCTTGATTTGTACATAATTCTGAATAGGTGACAGTAGATCACAGCTGACATTTGCAAAATGGTGTTTTTGTACCTTTAGAATTTCTGCATCAAATAAAGTGTTTTGTTTTAAGAGTGTGGTGGTTTATTATTCTAGATTATCTTTAAGTTTCCTGAATAGCTGCGGTTTCTAGCACAGTTTTCTGAGGGTTCTCCCTCTGAGAAGGGTGGAGATTATCCAGGGTGAGGAGGTGAGGGTGTCCAGTATGTCTTGCACTTTAAAATAAGAGAAAAGGAACCTGCTACCCTTGACCATGTACCTCACCCTCCAGCGGGCAGGTGCCTGTTGCCTGTGTGGTGTCTGGACCAGGAACAGGAATACTTAAATCAAGAAGAAACTGCCCCGGCCAAGTGGCTCAGTTGGTTGGAGCATCATCCCATACAGCAGTAGGTTGCAGATTTGATCCCCAGTCAGGACACATACCTGGGTTGTGATCACCAGTCAGGGCACATATAGTAGGCAACTGATTAATGTCTCTCTGTCTATCTCTCTGCGTCACCCCCCCCCTTACTGTCTCTCTAAAATCAACAAACATATCCTTGGGTGAGCATTAAAAGAAAAAAAAAGGAATAAGAAACTTGACTTTCTTTGCAGAACTTTGAAAAAGTACCATGGAAATTTGGAAGCCACTAACATATTTCCTGGCATTAACAGAAAAAGAAATGCCTGTTCATTCTTCTAACACGTCCTCTCACCTCCTTTGGACTCTGCTCTGAGTTAACTTCTTGGAGTCATTGGCTTCAGGGTTGGTTCCTAGTTCTGCTACCATCACTGGGAACATGGGCCTTAGATTCTCACCCACAGAATGGACCCGCCAAAGGCTCTACTTCACAGGGTGATGAATATAAAGTACTTACTTGTATGTAGTACAATTGACTCGTGAACAATGTGAGTTTGAACTGTGTGGGTTCCCTTATCTGTGGATTTTTTTCAATAAATATAGTCAGATAAGATGCACACATGATGCCTCCATATCTCCAGGTTTTGCATCTGCTGATTCAAGCAACCACAGATGTGGAGGGCCATTACCTGAAGGATATGGTGGAGGTTAGGTCTTTGGAACATAAGATTTTATTTTATTTTTTAGAGATAGGGGAAGGGAGGGAGAGAGGGTGAAAAACATCAATTAGCTTTGCAGGATGACGCCCAGCCGACTGAGCCATACCTATGGAGTGGGGAGGGGCGCATAAGAGTTTAGAAATTGGGTTTTCCTTGTTTACTTGTTCCTTCCCTCTCTTTCCCTCCCTCCCCACAGAATGAGTGGTAAAACAGCTCTGAGTGAAGCACTGTTGGCTCCTGAGAAGAAATTCTGTCCAGTTCTTGCCTCATATACCTTGGCATAGCCTCACTGCTAACTCTTCAAGGTGGGTAATCTTACTGTCCCTGTTTTATAGACAAGGAACCTGAGGCTCAGAGAGGCTGCCACTGACTCCTGATGTCACAGCTGGTTAGGGGCAGAGCTAGGATGTGAGCTGTGGCAAACCTTGCGTAGGCTGCTCCTGCGTCTGCTCGGCAAAGGTCCATCCATCCAGGGAGAGGTGGACTCCTTAAAGTGTCTGTGTGTAGTCGAGGGCAGTAGAGAGCTTTCCCATAACGGAGTGATGGCAGAAAGGAAATTATGACAGACACCCTTCGAATGCTGGCATGACTAATTCCTGCTCTGAGTGCTCCTTGTGTCTTTTGTCACCACAACCCAGTGTGGGAAACACTATTAGCATCCTCATTTTTGAGATTCTGAGGCTTGGAAATCAGGTAGCTTTGCAGAGGGCACAAACAAGGAATTGGCAGCACTGGGATTCAGATGTCTGAAGCATCCATACCCTAATCTGTAGGCTAAACTGTCCCTCGATATAGTTTATGAGGAAAAGAAAGAACCTTGAGTAGCAAGTTATGTTGACTTGGTTCCCTTCTCAATCTAAATACTGAGAGCAAATCCCGTTCAGAGGTTGAACAAATGGATCTAAAAGGGCTCGTCTAGGTGAATCTCATTAAGCAAATGCTGCAATAGTGAATTCCTTTCCTTTTCTTACATTAAGATAAAAGTTGCCATTAGTATTTTCTATTAGTGGGGAAAAAGTCCTCTTTGGACAGCATGAGAAGCCCTACTTTTTACCGTGGTGTTTGAAAGCAGTCCGTCTTTATAGCTGCTTGGGTGCCTTAGGTAGCCGGCATCTGTGGCATTCAAGCATTCTCAGCTTAGATCCCAGTCTGCCCCTTTCTCTACGCCAGTAGGCAAGTGACGTGACCTGGTTAGTTTGCTTTTTAGAAGTGCAAACTTTAGAGGTAGCAAAGACCAGCTTCGCCATGCAGGCTTTAATCAGAAAATAGTCTCATTTTGCTTTAGTTGACTAAGAAACTACAGGCAGTAAGCTAAGCAGGTGGAAGAGGGAGGAGATGCAAACATATCTGCTGTGTTGCGTGTAGTGGGTCCTCACTGCACCTCCATTGCACCCTGTGCTCGCTGTCCACAGGAACAGAACAAGTAGTCCAAGAACAGGAGAGGTAGGGGATACAATCCAGGAAGGGTGGACACAAACATGGAGCAAGGCCTTTTGCAATGAAACAAAATCTGAGTGGATTCTTTGGGATTAAGGGAAAGTAGTGTAAGATCAGTGGGCTTGGCTCCCTGGCCTCTTTCAGGAGGGGATATTGCACCATCTATCACATCTATAGATGATCCGACGTTTTTACAACATTTATTTGAGATTTTAAAGGATGTACTGGGAACACAGTGATGTTTAAGGTGCACACATGATCCCTGCCTTCCTAACTCCACATTTTTCCACGTATGGGACTGTGGGTAAATCACCTAATTGTTCCTAGCCTCTGTTTTTTCATCGTCAGTGTGTGCCTAATACCCACAGCGTAGGAGTGTTATGAAGATTTAGTGCAATGGTGTCTATAAAGCACCCAAGGCCATGCTTGGCAAGTGCTAGGCACTTAGTAAATAGTAACTATCAGTTATTCTTTGCGAGAGCAGGTCTTGGTCTTTTGGGGGTCATATGGAGATGGGTGGGAGAGAGTTCCCTGCTCATAGGGTGTTCAGCCCAGGGACCATGCCTGGCTGATGTGATGGTGGTCCAGGAAGGAAGGGGTGGGCATTGAGGTGCTCCTAGCAAAATTAAATTAAGACAGTAACTCTGAGATTATTAATAGTTAACTGTACAGAGCCTGTGACAGTTGACCGTGAACTCCTGAAGTTTTCTGATGTTCCATTCACCAGGCTCCTCTTTTTCTGGTCTCCTTCTAGCTCCAATAGAGACACATTTATCTGGGCGTGTTGCTTTCAGGCCCCTGCGCCAGACAGATGACCATGCTCCGCTCTGGATGCGAACAAAAGCAGTTCTGTAATCAACTATCAGTATGAGGTCATGGGAATTTTCTGATTTTTAGAAGTAGGAAGGAGGCAGAGATCCAATAATAGTCCTTCAGGATGAGATGCCTCTGCCTGGTCTTTTCCACTCTTGCTGGTCATAAACTTTCCAGGGAGTAGACAGGTGTCAGCCTCCAGACAAGATGTAGATGTTTCCCACTGGGCTGGGCCAGGTCAGGCCACAGAGACCTTGCAGCAGAGAAAGGCCGGAGCATGCCTGGTGGCAGAAAGCAAACCAGTCAGATCCTGTCTTTGGTTGGTGTACCTGAAGTTAGATGTGCTTAAATGTTCTGCACGTGTGTGTTTAAGTGTGCATTCTTATTGATGAGGTTGTTTTACCATATTGGCATTCTGACTAAAGAGGGGCTTCAGTCTCAGGCATTCTTAACTTAGATCCCAGTTTGCCCCTTTCTTTATGCCAGTAGGCAGGGGACTTGGCCTGATTTGGCAGAAAATTAGGGCATTTTCCGTCTGGAAAATGAGTCATAGTTCTAACAGGGTTGTTGTGAGGCTTGAATGTGGCTTGTATAAAGTGCAGTTCTGGGTACAGAGCCTCCCACATGGTTAGCCCCCTGCCGATGGGGGTGGGTCCCCTGGTGTGGTTAAGGGCTGTGCAGTTATAAAGGGGAATCCCTCAAATGCCTCCTTCACCCCTGGCCTGGGTAGCTGATGGGCTAGTTAACAGAACTGGATTTCCTGTCTCCTAGAGGTCTCAGTTCTGCAAGGCACCTGGCAATGGCCTTCACGGGAGATGGCTACTTGATCAGATGCCACTCTCTGTTTGAAAGCACCAGTGACCCTGGCCCTGGGTGAGCGCCTGGCCCTTTGCAGACCTTTTCTCTCCATGTTCCTTTCTTCTCTATGACCATATCAGACTTTTTTGAGATTGCTCACTCATTTGTTCCTGCCCTGAGGCCTTTGCATATGGCGTTTCTTCTGCCTGCAATACCTGCTGTCTGTCTCCATTCCTCCTTTGCAGACAAACATTCCCTGACCTTGTCTGACCTGGTCTAGGTCCTTCCATGCGTCTCAGGTGCTCTTAGCTCAGCTGGTGTGATTATGTAAATATCATACCTTTGGGGCAGGACCCAGGTTGGATTGAACCAGGCATTTCCTACTCTGAAGCCTCTGTTTGTCTTTCCACTCTCCCCAGCCTTGCTTCTCAGGCATTCCTCTAACCCAGATTATGTGAGCAGAAAGGACTTGCTAGATTATGTGAGCAAGAAAGGACTTGCTTTTATTAACTACGTGCAGAGTATTGCTTAGGCCTGAACAATAAGACTGGCACCTTAATCCTTACACAGGCATTACTATCCCCTGGGTGAAGACCGTACCAGGTTAGTGTTGCTTCATCAGTATGATGCTCCACACCTTTCCCAAAGGGGGGTGGGGTGGGCAGAGGGCTAGCATCTGTACATCTGTACAGTGCCGCAGGCAGAAAAGTTGAATGTCCCTTCCAGTAATTCAACTTCTACAGTTTTCTCTTTAGGATATAATTAGAAATACGAATCAAAGTTTATTTTACAAAGGTTTTCATCTCTAAGCATTATCTCTGATACTGAGAAATGAGGAACAAACCAAGTATTAGTCAGAATTGACTATAAGAAGAGGGTGCATTCAAACAGTAGAATAGCAATTTTCAACTGATGTGCTGTAAGAAGTTTTAAAACATGCAGTACCTGACGATTTATTCAGGGGTACTGATCTCTTTTTCCCTTAGATTGTCACGTAAAAAAAATGACAACAGCCAACACAACAGTAGCCATCTGGTGTGAATGTATCAAAATTATACCTATTTTTTTTGTCAGATTGGCAAAAATACATTTTTTGGTGTGCATCAGAATTTTAGTAGTTTATGTGTGCCATGAGATGAAAAAGTTTGAAAATTGTTGCAGTAGACCAGCAAGAGGCCTTTAACAATCACATTATAGAGGAATATTTCACAGTAAAGGAAAAGACTCCCAGTATATTACATAAAAATACAGGGTGCACATTAACAGTGGTTATCTCTGCGTGGTGGGACCGTGGTGGGTTTTATCTTACTCTCAGCATATCTCAGTATTTTCTACATTGTTCTACAATAAGTGGTATTATTTCAGTGTTTTTTTTTCACTTGAGGATATGTTTATTGATTTGAGAGAGAGAGAGAGAGAGAGAAACATCCATCAGTTGCCTCTCATACGTGCCCTGACTGGGGACCGAAACTACAGCTTTAAGGTACGTAGGATGATGCTCCAGACAACTGAGCACCCAGCTGGGACTCAGCAATAGGTCTTAAACATCTGGTTGCACGTAACAGCAAATGTTTGTGGAGCCCGGTGCGCACTGGAAAACTGGGGCGGGTGGTCTCAGGGTCTTGCCCTGGCCCTCGGCCGTGCCTGTCATGCGGTTGCGTTCTCTGTGCTCTCTGGTGCCTTACCTCTGGGCCCTCACCTTACTTTCCACCTGCCTTCAGTCCAAGTGCATTATCTGCTATTCCCACAGGCCATGTGGGAGCTTCTACAGACACTCTGGCTTTCCCAATTGATGATTTAGTGAGGTGACTACGCTGGTTCCCTCCTCCTCCCCAGCTATCCTTTCAAGAGTTTGGGGTGAATTCAAGAATAGACCTTTATGAACTGATCATCAATATCTTCTGGCCTATCTACCAGCGTCCAAACTCTGGATAGTAACCCCCATTTTCTGCTTATCCCCTCCCTGCCCGCTACCGAAGGACTCCCTTTGGGTGTATCATCTCTTCCCTGAACAGAATCCCAACCTCAGTCCAGGGACCAAGTCCTCCCTCTCCCCTTCCTGCCCCAGGGCCAAGCATGGCATGGGTAGGAGGGGATGTGTGCTGCGTATAAATGCTTGTGGAATTAAGTGGACTTATTTTAATCTACGGATTGTACTTGCAAATCTATACTTTTAGATTTCTGGAAACTCTGAATTATTAAATAGGGGAAGTTAAGGAGTTTGTCCTTAGTAATTATAGAAATGCATTTTGCCTTTGCTGTGTACAGGGGACTTTCAGCCACTACATCTGTTCTTTATCCGGCTGCCCAAACCTGTCACAGGTCAAGGTCTGGTGTTTTACCTTGGCCATCAAGGCCCCTCCGGCTCCTTTCCTCTTCTACCTGCCTCTCTCCAGAAATGTACCCTGTGCTCTCACACCTCTGGGCTTCTGCACCTCCTGTTCTCTCCACCTCTTCCCTGCCTGGTTCCCCTGCTGTCAGGGCTCAGCTGAGGCCCACTTCCCACAGGAAGTCTCCCTAAGCCTGAATCTGGGCGGACAATTCCTGAAGTCTGTCACTCACCATATCCTGCTCCCTTACTGCCCAGGTTGGGAGAGGTCTGACTGTTTCATCAGCTGTGGCTCATGTGGTCAGGGAGTGTGTTTGTCTTGGTGACAGAGTTCAGTGGCATGTAGAGGTGCTCAAATCATTGTTAAATGGAATCTATGGAAATAAAACTTATCTTTGACTAGGCTGTCGGTGTGTAGGTCTGAAGTGCCTGCTGAGATCTGGGCTATGATTGCTTAGTCAACATGGCTGGCTGTAGCAGGGATATTCCACAGCGTAGAGCGGGGAGAATTCCAAAAGAAGTTTTGGGGGAAAGGTTGAGGACTGGGCCTCTGGCCACAGGTTTTACCCTTGGAAATGTAGTGCTGGGGAGGGTATGTGTTACTTGAACAGGAAACGGGTGGTTCAAGAGGCACTGAGTTTGGGGTCAAGGAGCCCCCTTGAAGCTGTAGTGGATGAAGTTGCAGCTGCTGGAAGGAACGTTGGTTTCCTCAAGATGCTCAGTTTTGGGTCCAAAAGGCAGGCTGTGGGCCAGGAGGAGGCCACCCAACACTTTGAGGCTGAGTGGCGGAAGGAGAGACAGGGGTTACAAGAATGAAGAAAGTCTCAGCTATGCCAGTTCAAGTTTTTAACACCTCATGCCGGTCATGGGGCCTGAACTGGGAGAGATACATTCCAGCTGCTGTCAGGACAGGTGCGTCTCAGGGAGCTCTCAGCAGCTCACTCCTGGAGGGAGTAAGGAGGTCCATTTAGGGCCCTGGGCCTGCCACTGACTGGAGGAGGATTAGCCTGGCAAGAGCCTTGGCCCTTGAGCTGATGCTGGCTCTACTTCAGTTTCTTCATCTGAGAAGTGGGCCCACAAAACCCCTACATCCACAAGACTGTTATGAGCGTTCAAGCAGAGGAAACACCAAAAATACACACCTGGCACATGAAAACAGCTAATGAATTTTGGATTTTTATCATTATGGAGCCTGTGGTATACGGCATTCTTTATTCCTGAGTTTATGATGTTCTGAGGACTCTAAGCGTTTATCTGTTGAGTGAATGAATGAATGACTGCAAAAAAAGTTTTATTTAGAGTCCCATGTTTATTTCCGCACGGCCGACCGGGGCTACTGCTGGCTGCGGTTTTTTCAGGCTCAGCGTCCGTCAGCTGATAAACTGGCGATGACTGAGCCTGGTGGGGATTCCCGCAGCTGGTGGCTTGGACGAATTCTCACCCCCACAATCGAGGAAAATGTGATTTGGGCTAGACCCTCCGTGCAAAGGCCTCCCCCGCCCCCACCGCTGGGGCGGGCGTCACCACAGTCCCGTCCTCAGACACCTGCCCCGCCAGCCGACCCGGGGTTTGCGCAGCGCCTTCAAGCCCGGGACCGGGACCCAGGGGAGGGCTAGCACCCCTTCCTCGAACCGCTTCCCCGCTGGGTAAATTCTCTCCTCTGGAGTCTGGATCAGGTGGTAGGGGATGCGCCGGGGGCCAGGTACCGCTCCTCCTCCCTTCCCAGCGGGCAGGACATGGGGCGGCGGGAGTGCCCAGCGGTGGCCAGCAGGACTGCGCTGGGGTTCCGAGCGCCCGGTTCCGCCCCGCGGGGGTCCCGGGCCCGCCTCCTGCCCACGTGGCCGCCGGGCCTCCCAGCCCCCGGCCCCGCCCCGCTCCGGGGTGCCTTCCTTCAGCCACGGCCACCCGCGCTGCGGCTGTGGGGCGCTCTCCAGCGCGGCGGGCCGATCCCGCCCCGGCGCCGAGGTGAGTGTGGGCAGCTGGTGGGAAGCCCGCCCCTCGGGGAGGCGTCCGTGCGGCTCCTCCTCCGCTCGGACCGCAGTCTCGGACCTGCACCCCACTGCCACCCCTGCCGCGCCCGCGTCCGCAGCCGCTCCCACTGCCTCCGGGGCTGGGCGCCCAGAGCGCTGGGAGGCGCCCTGGGGGCGGCACAGGTGGGTCTCGCACCGCGGCCCGAGAGGGTTGCGTCCCCTCCGGGGACCCTGAGGTCGGTGCTCGGCTCGCGCTGGGACAAAAGTCGCCGGAGCCACTTCCGGGGAGGGAGGCGTCACCTGTCGGGACCCCTTCCCCGCGCCGTCCCCTGCCCCGGGGGCGAGTGGCAGGGGTCGCCCTCAGGTCCAGCCCCGCGGGACCACTGGTCCCCTCGCCCGCAGACCGGCTTTGCGCGGGTGGCCCCTGCGTTTCCGGGCCCACCCTTGCGCCCGGGCGCATCTTTTAAACTGCGGGGCCAGAGGATCCTGAGACTGAGGCGAGGGAGGCGGACGGCGAGGGTTCGAGGCGAACCTCCGAGCCTCGTGGGCAGACACCGGTGAGCGCTTGCTGCGTGCCGCGGGTGTCTGGGCCGGGAGGAAGTGGGTCCCTTGGGCTTTGACTCGGGGAAGAGCTGCCCGTGCGTTATCGGCGGCCTCACCACGGGCGTGGACGCGCTGAAGCAGAGCGGCTTGCTCCTACACTACTCTTGTGTCACTTAATGACCTGAACGGATGCACCGGTAGACACTTACATTAAAGCGTTGTATACGCTGCGCAGGTATAACCGCTTTGTTCCCTGGGGTGTGGAAGAGAAGAGCTTTGCTCTGTCTGTTTTAGGTGTGTAGTCTTGGGCAGTTACTTCACCTATCTATGCTTCAGTTCTCTCATCTGTAAAATGGCCATGATGGTAATACAAACCTTAAAGGGTTGTGTGAGATTAAAGTTCTTAAGATTGTGCTTGGTACTAGGTAAGTTCTTTACGTGTTAGCTGCTCTCATTATTATGGCGAACACCTGTCTAACAGGGCATTCTCATCCCTAGCTCCCTGGGGAGGGGGGTGCCCAGGCTGTTGCTCCTTCTCCTACTGAGGATCGATGTTACTCAGACAGGAGCCGTGGTGTCCCCTTGAGCCCTGAAACACTGGGTCTTTGCAGTAGCACTTCATATGTTTAACTGGCCTTGTGCGAGGTGTATCTCAATGTGAGATTAGAGATGACCTTTGTCAAGGACACTCTTGGGAAATGGGGTCTCGTGCCTCCTCTGGAAGCTCTGGGATGTAACTGGGTGTTTGCCTCTCTGTGGTGGAATGGATACGGTTTCACTTGAAATCCTTCAGGCCCCCTGACAGTCTAGTGTCTGGGAGGTTGGAGTCTATTTCTTTAGGTGCCCAAGGGCCTGATCTTGTCCCCTCCCCCACAGTCATTCACCTCCAGCAGATTGTCCACTTCAACAGTCTGCCTAGGCTGCACCAGTTTAGTTTCTTCTGGCAGTGGTGACCACAGACAGCAGTTCTGAACCTGGGGCTCCTCCTGAAATGTGCATGAGATGCTTGGAGCTTGGGTGTATGTTTTTCTAGAGGGGGCCCTTTTTGTCATGTTCTGCAAAAGGCCTGCACCTCAAAAAAGTAGAACTGCTGGTCGGGAGATATGGGTTTCTCACCTCTTGGACAGGACAGATGCACATTTTTAGCGAGTCAAGATGTCAATACTACCTCTGTCTCCCGGACAATGGAGGGCACATGTGTTCCTTTATGCCCTCACTCAGGGCATACCTTCCAGTGGAAAAATCAGATCTACTTTGACTTGAGAAAATCTGATAAAGAAGTCAATTGAGGAGGAAAAAAGCAGGCCATGTGAGGAGGCGGTGTTGGCCTATGGTGGGGCCTTCAGGATGGGATGCAGTTCATGAACATTTGAGCTCAAGCTGTCAGGAGACTTCTCAGGGCCTTAGCACGTGCTCCTCCCTCATCAGAGCGCAGCCTTCCACTACTTCTTTGTCCAAAGCAGCCACTTCCCTATTAGTTTCTGTCACATTCTCCCATTGCATTTTTTTCATGGAACTTACCTGAAATGGTCTTACTCACATATCTATTTATAGGTTTATTGTCTGCTTCTACCCAGGAGAATGTAGAATCCAAGAGGGCAGAACAGTTGCCCAGTTTACTGCTGAACTCTGGCCCCTGGTGCACAGTAGGTGCTCAATAAATGTCCTTTGAGTGAAGAATGAATGAGCATCACTGAGTGAAATGAGGTGAGGCTGGGAAGCTTTTAGAAGCAGTAAAACTCGAAGGAACTGGCTGTCAGTCAGGAGCTCTGGGTTAAAAATGACCTTTATCATTCAGTTCAGCCTGCACTTTAAACCACCTTTGCAACTTCTCTGCTCAGCTAACTGGAGCTTGAATTCTCCAGTCACAGGGAACTCGTTGCCCACTGAGACAGCCCATTCCATTGGGGGAAAGATGTGGGGTGCAGAGAACCAGATAGAGTCCATGTACTCACTTCAATAAGGACAAGGTGTGGCCTCCAGGCTTCCGCACACTACGGCTCTAGTCCCGGTGTGCTGTGCATCCTGATCACCTTTCATCCGTCACTGTCCATCCCAGGGAGCTGCCTCTACCTCTGTGCCATCTCTAAGGTTCTCGAGTCCTCAGTGTGCTACCGAGTTTATGCCATCAGAGGGGCCCTGAGGCAAAGAGTCTTCAAGAGAAAACTGCTATAGTTTAGGGACCTTCAAGGCCAAGTTCTGTATTGTTCAGGACCCTGTTCATTGGCAGTGGGGGTGAGTTGAAGTAGGGGAACAGAGGGTGGGCTCTGTTTCTCTCATTCTTGTTGTAGGTCTTCTGAATCATTCCTTAATCAATCTATTAATTGTAGCCTTAGCTATATTTCAAAAAATTAATCCTTCGACCCATTATCATAATGGTTTGTACAAGACATTGTCTGATTCATGCCACCTTGATGTACAGATTGAAACTCAAGTGAAAGTGAAATGTTTTATGTGATTCTGATTTATTATGTCAGTTTGACTTTCTGCCGGGGAGATCACAGGCATGGTGGGTGGAGTGGGGTCTGCTGTGGAGTGGTTTGGAGATGAGCTTTTCTTTCTTCTTACTTAGGTGAAAATTGTTCATTTAGAAATGAAAAGGGGTACACTTTTCTTAATCTTAAAAAGAAAACAAGACTGAGGAATACTGTAGTTAATTGAAGTCATATCTATATGTGTGTGTTAGCCACTTGCTCAGCTTGTTTACTTCATTTATTCAAGACTCATTTATGGAAGGAGGGCTCTGGCACTGGGCCACACAAGTCGAGAAAACCAACTGTGTTCCTCCCTTGGGAGTTTACACCCCAGTGGCAGAGATGGACACTAGACAACTAGATCAATAATATGATGGCAGGGGGTGTGGTCAGTGTAATGAAGAAGATGAAGCTGCGTAAGGGGATCCAGAGTGACTAGGATGGAGGCAAAGTTGGTTTGGTCAGGGAGGGTCTCTCTGAGGAAGCAACATTTGAGTAGAAATCCAAGGGAGCAGTTATGTGGATATCTCGGGGAAGGCCATCCCATGCATATGGAACCCAAGGTCGTGGTTGAATTCCTGTGTTGCCAGTCAGTTCTTGAGCTCTGGACATGGTCCATCTCACTGGGGAAGGGAGAGAGAAATGAGGCAGTATGGGCAGAACCCCACCCCCATCTCCTCCCCAAATCCTGGCAGGTGGCTGGGGTAAGATCTCAGCATTGTGTATTCTCTGGTTGACCAGAAGGCTTGTGCCTTCTTTTCCAGAGGGTGAGACCTGAAGTGATGATGTTTCCTAAAACTGCTTCTTGGGCTATGAGCATGAGCTTGGGGGACACTGCTAGAATTATAATTCTACACATAGTCACTTAGTAAGACTTGCCTCTCCCCACATGCCCTGGGACATGGACTCTTGTGTCATTTGGTTACTTCCAGTTAATCACCTAGAAGGAACCACCTAGAGTTATTTAGCCAGGCTTTGATAAAAAAAAAAAATGAAGAGGTCAAAATGTGTAGGATTATGGACCAGGAGATGCACGCTTCCCATTCTCTCCATTGACTGGGTGATTAATTGATCAATTGATGTTGTTTAACACAGCATAAGATTCCTGAGGCTTAAGACTTGAGATCTTGGTTGTGTGGCCTTTAAGCAGTAACCTAACCTTCTGAGTCTTGGTTTCTTCATCTGTAATATTGGGGAGAAGGTGTGGCATGAAGGCTACTTGGAAAAAGGGGTGGGATGGAAGGAAGGGAGAACAGTAGATGTAAGGTGCAGAGAGAGGTAGGGGGTGTATGAGTTGGAGCATGCTGTGGAAAGGGAATTGGTGTAGTAGCCAGGTGATCTGAATGGTTGTGCCTTGTGCTGTGGACTCCTCTGCACTGGCATCCTCAGACATTCTCTACAACTATCCTGTGGCACAATCCCTCTTAGTATCCTCGTCTTCTAGGCCAGGAAGTTGGGATGTGGAGTGATGAATAACTGCCCACTGGGCTCCCTGGGCTGTGCTCAGTTGTTTCAGGAGAGCTGCAGGATCTTTCCAGAAGATTTATTCAGTGATGTCCAGGGAGGTGGGTGTTTTTACATATCTCTGACAGGCCTTGCTTTGCTGCACAGCTCCATGGAGTCAGCTCTGGGAGGGCAGAGGCTGCTCCCAGCCAACTGCTCGGCCCCGGCACAGTGAGGTTTGTTGGGATGTTAGGTGGGTGCTTCAGGCTCACGGGTGGCCCCTGAACAGCAAGGTTGAAGGAAGTCATTGCCTTCCTTTCCCACATGTCTCTTGGCTTTGTCAAGGACACACGAGTCAGGGCAGAGCTGGACATGGAGCCCAAGTGAAAACCAGAATGCTCCAGAGAGGCTGGGGATGTTGGCCTGAGTTGGAGAAGAACTCAGGAGGCATTTTGGTGCCTTGCCTGGCTTGGCTAGCTCAAGAACGGGGTAGTTATTTAACATTCCAACTTGGTTCCTTGTCTCAAAACCCCACCTCCACTTCCAGCCAGAATATGATACTTTATGGGTCTGGATTTGTTGCTGCTGCGCATAGAGCCCCAAGCCCTGAATTCATCTCCAGTTCTGAGCTCAGTAATATTTTCCTGGAAGCCAGAGCAGTGCACTAAGCTGTCTCTGAGGCAAATTGAAATGTCTGGAGGTTGCAGAGACTGGAACACAGTTAGGGTCCTGTGTTCTAATCTCAGCTCCACTATTACTAATAAAGTGACTTTGGACAAGATGCCAAACCTCTCTAAGCCTCAGTTTCCTCGTCTGTAAATGGGGACAGTACTTAGCTATACCTCATAGATTTGCTGTGAAGATTAAATGAGAAATTATTTGTAAAGTGCTTATCCCTACCACAGTCAGCATGCAGGAGGGGCTGGCCGTGGCATCATCTGGTGGCTAGGCTGACCCAGGTTTCTCCATCACTGCTTTGTGCTCCTAATAGGAGAGGTGTGCTCACACAATGGAAGTTCATCATTCAGATTTGGAGAATTTACCAAGGGCAGACATTATCCCTTTCAGAGACAATCTTATTAGGTGCTAAGTTTGGATAATGGAGTTGGGGTTCAGCTTATTGGGAGACAGAGACCAAGTGTGAAATGTCACCAAGACTTCCTGCCCAAGCAAAGTGCTCCACCATCCTCTCGTGATGCTCTCACACCAGTCTCCCTGGCCCCCAGCCCACAGTGGTCCCTAAGTGTAGCCATGGCCCTTGGTCCCTGAAAGGTATACAATACGCTTGCAACCTGGCTGCTTCAACTCACTATCCCGATGGTTTCTCTTCACCACACCCATCCCCAAGTCACCCGCTGGACCCTGTAACAGAGCTGAGCCTGCCGGTCCCCCAGATGCCCTAGAGGCTTCCTCGTCCACTTCTTTGCTCCTGCTCATCCCACTACTGGAAATCCTCTTCTGCTTTTGTTTACTTTGAGACTTCCCGCACTGCCCAACTGCAATGATCTCTCCCTTCTATACTTCCATTTTAGCTAGAAAAATACTTTTTTCCCCTCACAATAAACCCTAATTATATTCTTAGTATACATGAATACAAAAATCAGAAGTTGTAGAGGAAATAATGAAATTCTACCTTCCCCATTTCAGGCATGCTTCTGGAGAAAACATTTATGATCAGGTGACTGTATGTCTCTCTTGTGTTTTTACATTTAGGTGTGTGTACCTGTGACTATCTTTAAAAACTAACATAATGGGCTCATTTTATAGGGCTTGCTCTCCAACTAACTTTTTCCTATTTAGTCATATGTCCAAGAGCACTTTCTCTGTCCCTAATCATTTCTCCTCTTTTTACCTGCCCTGGCTCTCCACCCCCTGGGAAGAGTCTACAAGGTTGTGTGGAAACACACATTCAGTTCTCTTGGACATACAGTAACAGTGGATTGCAGATCACACGGTAACACATTTTGAGGAACTGCCTAACATTTTCCAAAGTGACTACACCATGTCGCAATCTCAGCAGCAATGTATGAGGACTCCTGTTACTCCACATCCTCACCAACACTTGTTATTGTCCATCTTTTTGATTATAGCCATCCTAGTGCATGTGAAGTGGCATTGCATTTTTTTTTTAATTTTCACCTGAGGATATGTTTGTTGATTTTAGAGATAGGAGAGAGATAGAGGAGGGGAGAGAGAGAGAGAGATAAAGACCTGAATGTGAGAGAGAAACATCAATTGGTTGCCTTTCATATGCACCCTGACTGGGGATGAACCCACAATATTTTGGTGTATGGAACAATGCTCCAACCAACTGAGCCACACAGCCAGGGCTCATTGTGTTTTTTTCCCTGATGGCCAGTGGTGTTGAATATCTTTTTTTTTTTAATTTCGTTTTTGAGCAGTTTTTGAGTTTATAATAAAATTGAGAGAAAGATACAGAGATTTTTCTCTATACCCTCTGCTCCTACACATGCATAGCCTCCGCTATTATCCACGTCATTCACTAGAATGGTACATTTGTTACCAAAGATGAACATAAATTAACACATAATTATCCAAAGTCAATAGCTTACCTAAGGGTTCACTTTTGGTGTACTTTCAATTGGTTTGAACAACTGTATAATAACATATATCCATCATTATATCATACAGAGTATTTTCACTGCCCTAAAAATTCGCTGTGCTCTATCTGTTCATCTCCCTCCCCCTCCCCCCCACCACGACCAGTGATCTTTTTGTCTCCATAGTTTTGTCTTTTTTAGAATATCATATACTTGGAATCATACAGTATGTAGTCTTCTCAGAGTGGCTTCTTAAAATTAGCAATATGCATTTGAGGTCCCTTTGTGTCTTTTCATGACTTGATAGCATATCACTTTTTAGAACTGAATTGTATTTTATTGTCTGTATGTACCACAGTTTATTCATCTATTCTCTTACTAAAGGACATCTTGGCTGCTTCTAAGTTTTGGCATTTATTAATAAAGCTGCTATAAACATCTGCATGCAGTTCGTGTGTATGTGTGTGTGGACATGTTTTCAACTCCTTTGGGTAAATACCAAGGAGACGATTCCTGGATCCTATTGTTTCAGAGTATGTTTAGTAAGAAACCACCAAACTGCCTTCCAAAGTGGCCGCTCCATTTCGCATTCCCACCAGCAGTGACTGAGAGTCCCTGTTGCTCCTCATCCTCTCCAGCATTTGGTGCTGTCAGTGCTCTGGAGTTTGACCATTCTAGGAAGTGTGTGGTGCTGTCTTCTTGTTTTTAATTTGCATTTCCCCGATGATGTGGTGTGGGACGTCTTTTCACATGCTTATTTGCCATCTCTATATCTTCTTTGGTAAGATGTCTGTTAAGGTCTTTGGCCTTGGTTTTTTTTTTTTTTTTTTTTTAATTCTTATTGAGTTTGAAGAGTTTTTTGTATATTTTAGATAACTGTCCTTTATCACATGTGTCTTTTGCAAATGCTTTCTCCCAGCCTATGACTTGTCTTATACTGTCTATTGCAGAGCATTTTTAATTTTAATGAAGTCCAGTTCAATTATTTCTTTCATGAATCGTGTTTTTGGTGTATCTAAAAAGGCATCACCACACCCAAGGTGGTCTGAGTTTTCTTCTAGGAGTTTTATACTTCTGAATGTCATAATAAATAGGTTTATGATCTGTTTTGAGTTAATTTTCATAAAGGGTGTAAAGTTCGTGTTTAGATTCACCTTTTGCATTTGGAAGTCCATTTGTTCTAGCGCCATTTATTGAAGACTGTCTTTGCTTCACTGTATTGCCTTTGTTCCTTTGTCGAAGATCAGTTGACTCTATTAATGGGGGGTGGGGGGTGTTCTACCTCTGGGCTCTTCATTCTGTTCCATTGCTCTGTATGTCTGTTCTTCAGCAAATACCACACTATCCTGATTACTGTTGCTCTTCAGTAATTGTTGGTGTCAGGTGTTGTCATTCCTCCCACTTTGTTCTTCAGTATTGTGTTGGCTGAATATCTTTGCATGGGCTTATTGGCTATTTGTATATCTTTTTTTGGAGAAACATTTATTCAGACCCTTTGCCTATTTTTAAAAATTAATTATGTCTCTTTTTATTATTGAGTTATAAGGGTTATTTATTTGTTCTAGATTCAGTCCCTTATTAGATACATGATTTTAAAATATTTTCTCCCACTTTGTGGCTTGTCTTTTCACTTTCTTTCTTAAAAAATATTTTATTCATTTACTTTTAGAGAGAGGGGCAGGGAGGGAGAAAAAGAAGAAGAGAAACATCTGTGTGAGAGATGTGAGAAAGAAACACTGATCAGTTACTTCTCATACATACGACTGGGGACGAATCCACAACCCAGCATGTGCGCTGACTGCGAATCGAACCGGCAACCTTTTGCTTTGTGGGCTGGTGCCCAACCCACTGAGCCACACCTGTCAGTGCTCTTTTCACTTTCTTGATGATGTCCTTTGAAGCCCATGGTTTTAATTTGATGAAGTCCAATCTATCTGTTTTTTTCACGTTTGTGATTTTGGTTTCCTACCTAAGAAACCTTTGCCTAATATAAGGTCAAGAAGATTTACACCTAAGTTTTCTTCTAAGAGTTTTATAGTTTTAGCTTTTAAATTTAGGCCTTTTTCCTTTTGAGTTGATTTTGTGTGTGTGTAGTGTGAGGTAGAGGTCCAGCTTCATTGTTTTGCATGTGGATATCCTGTTGTGCACCATTTGTTGAAAAGACTGTACTGCCCCTTGACTTGTATTGACATCCTTGTGAAAAACCAATTGGCCGTAAATATCAGTACTTGTCTCTGCACTCTCCGTTCTGTTGCATTGATCTAGCCATCTCAGCTTACGCCAGTACCACTGTCTGTGCTGTCTTGATTACTGTAGCTTTGTAGTGAGTTTTGAAAGCAAGAAGCATGAATCCTCCAACTTTGTCTTTTTACATGATTGTTTTAGCTATTCTGGTCCCTGTGTGAATTTTAGGATCGGCTGGTCAATTTTTGCAGAACAGGCAGCTGAGATTTTTTTTTTTTAAAGATTTTATTTATTTTTAAAGAGGGGAAGGGAGGAAGAAAGAGAGGGAGAGAAACAGCAATGTATGGTTGCCTCTCACATGGCCCTCACTGGGGACCTGGCCCGCAACCCAGGCATGTGCCCTGACTGGAAATCCAACCGGGACCCTTTGGTTCCCAGCCCGCGCTCAATCCACTGAGCTACACTAGCCAGGGCTGAGATTTTGATAGGGATTGTGTTGAGCCTATATGGGTCTGTGGGAGTTTTGCCCTCTCAACAATATTAAGTCTGGATCCTGAAGTACATTTTTCCTGGTGCATCAGCGCCCATAGTCATTGAGTCTGCTGAGGAGACGCTCAGAGGTCCACCTTCCACGCTGCACAGATAAAAATCCAGGGACATTAGTCTCTCTTTTCCTTGTTAAAGAAAGTGACACGACATAGTGTATTGTTTAATTTAAAGCCGGAGACTTTGGATAACACATTTAACTCCTGAATGTGTGAAACAGGAGTGCATCTGGCACGGACTGAGCACAGGGCAGGCCTGACTTCTCTATTCTGAGGGCGTGGTGGAGATTCCTAAAGATCCTCTTGCTCTCGTGCTCCCCCGCCTCCATGCCTTGCGAAGCTTTTAACTAGTTTTACCTATTGGGCAAAGAGGTAGATATTCATTTAAAGAAAAGATTCTGCTGCTAAAGCAATTGTTGTGCCTCCTCTGCCCCCAACTCACTGGCATTATGGTTTGAATGGGATAAAAATAAGAAAGGAATGCTATCACATATTAAAATATTAAAGATTAGTTCACACCTCTGTATGCACTTGTGCGTTCCAGATGTAATGCTTTGGCATGAGTCCAAGATTATATCCTCATGGAAGAAGAAATAAAAAGTGAAGAGCCTACATTTGTATCCATAGGAATCAGGTTTTCCAAACTTCAGGAACAACCTGGGGAATATTCAATACATTGGCAACTGCAAGTTCACTCACCTCCCAGCTTGCTCTTGACTGGGGAGAGGAGCTCCGTTTTAAACAAAACAGCGCTAATGTTGGTGGGGGGGGGGTGGAGTTGTTTATTACTGGGGTTTCAAATAAGCAATTAAAAAGCATTAATTTGGGCTGAGTTTTTAGTTTGTTTCTGGAGGGGAAAAAGTTATACGCAAAATTATTTTGATATCTTCAAAGTGTAAGCGCCTTTGGTTTTTAGCAGAGTCTCTTTACTTCAGCCGTTAGACAGGCAGTTTGTAGGGATTTTATTTTCCATTCTTTAGTGAGGGGCGTGCGCACATGGAGATTTAGGGGAAAAACACAATGATATAACCTAACCCCCAAACAAGGAAGCATGTTGCAGAGTTTCTAGTCTCAGAAGGTGCAGCTTAGCTGACCTCATGTAACCTCTGTCTATGACACATCTCCCAAGGGGTCGAGGGGACTGTTTCTCTCCAGCAGGGCTTTAATTTTACAAAAGCCCTGTACTGTCTTGCAAACTCAAGGGGTGTTCTTAAGCCATTCTCATTTCTTGTGTTCTGGGCTGGGCAGGGCCTCACTAATCCTTGGCCAGCATTGTGAGTCAGAAAATATTTAAATGAGGGCCTGAATCCTTTGAAGAGAGAGAGTCAGCAAGTTAATTTAAGGAAGCGCTACAGCAAACAAGTGGCAGAACTGTTACTAATGTTAGCAGCTCTATTTTATTATACTAATAAAGTTATATTATCTTTTAGGTTATGATGTTACCAAATTTTATTGAGCATTTATTATATGGTGGAGTCTGGCTTTTCATACTTGTTTTTGACTGTGACCCATTGTAAGAAATAAATCTTGACTTTAATGTGCACATGTTTAGATCTAAACAAAAGTTTGGTAAAACATCACTTACCCTATGTATGTTTAGTGTATGTCCTCTGATAATTCTTTCAACATTAATGAATTTATGCTTTAAAAAAAATGATGGTTGTGAGACCCACTAAATTTATTTCACTAATGGGTCAGAACCTGTTGTTTGAAAAACACTGTGCTAGACAACTTACTCTGTGTTTTTTTTTTTTTTTAAGATTTTATTTATTTATTTTTAGAGAGAGGAGAAGGGAGGGAGAAAGAGTAATGTATGGTTGCCTCTCACATGGCCCTCACTGGGGACCTGGCCTGCAACCCAGGCATGTGCCCCAACTGGGAATCGGACCTGGACCCCTTGGTTCCCAGCCTGCGCTCAATCCACTGAGCTACACCAGCCGGGACTCTGTGTTTTATATGTTACTATTTCATTTAATCCTTACAACCACCTCATGGAGCAGGTCTCATTATCCCATGTTTATGGGTGAAGCACAGAGATGTAACTTGCCCAGAGTCACATGTAAGTGAGCAGTAGAGGTGGGATTGAACCCAGAAAGGCTGAGTCCTGTTAAAAGTTCATGGTGTGAATCAGGTCACATACTGTCTCTTGTAGAGATTAAGGGATAGGATATTGTTTAATATCCTAATGAGTTGCTGTAGTTACTCTTTCTAGGAATTCTAAGGAATTGGTGACATCTCTATGTGATTGTGGAGGTTGGGGGAAGTTCACAGTTTGAAGGATGGTAACAGGCTGGAGACTCCGGGAGGGCTGCAGCTCCAGGATGAAGGCAGCCTGCTGGCAGAATTCCTGCTTGATGGGGAGGTCGGTCTTTGTTCTAGTGAGGACTTCAACTGATTGGACGAGGCCTGCCCACATTATGAAGAGCAATCTGTTTTACTCAGAGTCTACTGGTTTAAATATTAATTTCGTCTAAAAAATACCTGCATCTTCATATAAATATCTAGAATAACGTTTGACCAAATATCTGGGTGCTATCATCTAGTCAAGTTGACACATGAAGTTAAGGGTCACAGGGGAAGATAGTGTTTGAAGTTGTTCAGAAGAAGGGAAAAAGGCAGTGGGAAGCAAGAGCGTGATACTGTTACAAACAGGAGAACATTTCAGAAAGAACTCCCTCTTCCATGATGGGTTTGCAAAATAAGCCCATCTCTGGTTCCCATGGGACTACAGGGGGACAACCTGGGCTGGCAGATGGAGAGGGCACAGATTGTCTTGCTTTGAGTTGAATGGATTTTTTCTTACCTTTCACTTTTAGACCAGAAACCTGAGAGTTCATGGCCATAAGTAAACAGCCATTACCTGCAGCTAGTGAGTGCTTGTTCAGGGGGCCGCGTGTGCTAATGCAGCATTTGTGTTCCCACCTCCATTTGTGCCACAAGCTGCCACACAGCTGTGGTGCCCTGTGGTTCACTGGCCGCAGTAACTGTTAGGTCTGGGGTTGTCTGGGTGGGAACTCAGGCTGTGTATGAGAACATGGTATCCAGACAACGTCACATGTATTATAGTTTTCCTTTTTATCTTATTTTTGTTGAGATATAATTCACATACCATAAAATCGACCCTTTAAAGTATACAGTTTAGTAGTTTTTAGTATACTCACAAGATTGTGCAGCCATGACAGCTATTTAATTCCAGAACATTTTCATCACCCCAAAATGTAGCTTTTATTTTTAAAGTAATTTAAACATTTGAGAACACTGTCTTCTGATCAGGCCCATCAGCAGACAAATATTCTGTTATTTCTCCCAACTTAAGGAAAAAAACACAACCAAAACGCTCTTTTCTCCCTACTTCTCCCTCCAGTTGTGCCCCATTTTCCTCAGTTTAGAGCCAGACTTCCTGAAAGGATTGTCTGGACTTGCTGGCTTCAATTCTTTGCCTCCCATTCTTTCTCACTTAAAAAAATTGTGATAAAACACTCATAATATAAAGTCTGCCATCATAGCCATTTTAACTGTCCACTTCAGTAACGTTAAGTATTTCCCCCGCCTTTTTTTTTGGCAACAATCCCCAGAACTGCCCTGCCTGGCGTGGCTCAGTTGGTTGAGCGTCGTCCCACAAAGCGAAAGGTCGCTGGTTCGGTTCCCGGTCAGGACACATGCCTGGGTTGCAGGCTAGGTCCCCAGTTGAGGCATGTGTGAGAGGCAACTGATTGATGTTTCTCTCCCTCTATTTCTCCCTTCCTTCCCTTATCTCTAAATATAAATAAATAACATTTTTAAAAAATTTTATTTTATTTATTTTCAGAGAGAGGAGAAGGGAGGGGGAGAGAGCAATGTATGGTTGCCTCTCACATGGCCCTCCCTGGGGACCTGGCCCGCAACCCAGGCATGTGCCCCAACTGGGAATCGAACCAGGACCCTCTGGTTCCCAGCCCGCGCTCAATCCACTGAGCTACACCAGCCGGGCAATAAATAATATTTTTATTTTAAAAAACATCTTCAGAACTTTTCCATTGTGCAAAACTGAAACTCTATATTGATTAAACAACAATTCCCCATTTCTCTCTCTCCCTGGCCCCTGGTAACCACCATTCTACTTTCTGTCTCTATGAATTTAATTGCTCTAGATACCAATTATAAGTGGAATCAGTACAAATAAGACACTATCTGTCTTTTTTTGTGACTGACTTATTTCACTTAGCATAATGTCTTCAAGGTTCAGCTTGTCCCATGTGTCAGAAATTTCCTCCTTTTTAAGGCTGAATAATATTCCATTGTATGTATATCACATTTTGTTCACTCATCTTTTGAGGAACACTTGGTTGCTTCCTCCTTTTGGCTGCTATGAATAAAGCTGTTCTCCCGTTCTCGTTTGACCCCATCACTCCAAGCAGTCTTGGGGTCCCCTCACAAACATTTCTTGTCCTGGTCATAGTGACTACCATGTTGTTCATTTTGACGGCCCATCCTCTGGTCCCGTCCTGCCGGCTATAGCAGTTTGTTGTAGTTGGTCCTCTCTCTTCCCGGAAGCCCTTTCTTCACCTGACTTCCAGGCCGCCTACCTCACTCTCCTGGTCCTCTTCCCACATCTCAGTTAATGGCAACTCCGTCCTTCTGATGCTCAGACCCAAACCTGGGGTCTCATGTTTGACTGTTATATGTCTTACCCAACACTTATCAGAAAATTCCACTATGTCTCCTTCCAGAATTTACCTAGAATGTGGCTGGTGCTCCCTGCCCTTGCTGCTGCCACCCTGGTTGCAGCCACTCTCCCCTCTTACCTGAATGACTGGGGTGCTGTCTTTTCTGATCTGCAGCCTCTGTCCTGACCTCCTTCCAGCTTGTTCTCAATTCACAGCCAGAGGGGTCCTTCTCAAGAGCTGGGCAGGTTACCCACCACTGCTCTGCTCAAAACTCTCAAAGGGCTTGCCTCTTACAGAAAAAACTAAAGTCCTTACGTTGGCATAGAAACCCCCACGGTCCGGTGTGTTTCCTCTCCAACGCCCCCTTTGCTTGCTCTTCCCCTCGACCCCACTCCAGCCACATCAACCTCAATGCTGTCCTCTAACTGGATGCCGCAGGGCATTTGACTTGCTGTCTCCTTGACCAGAAGAGGGATTCTTTTCTCTGCATGTCCACATAACTTGGTCCCTCACTCACTCCAGCCTTTACTCAGATGTCACTTTCCTTGGTGATTGTATCTAAACTGTCACCACTACTGTGAACACTCCTCTCTGCCTTACTCGATTTATTTTTTCTCCTCACTGCCATCACTACCCAGTACAGGTTGTATTCTCCTGAGTCAGCCTGTTGGTTGTCTGCCTCCCCCCGCAGCAATGTAAATTCCATGAGAACAGAGTTTTTCTCACACTTTGTTTCCTGTTATATCCCAGAGCCTCACTTGGCACCAAGCAGACGCTCAGTAAATATTTGTTGAACCAGTAAATGAAAGTTTGAAAAACAGATATGAAAAGTGTTTTATGATTCCTCCATTATGATGTAATTCTTGCCTGTATTTTTTTCTTACCTGTAAATTGTTACATATAAGAGTGTGTGTGAACTGGTTTTTTCCTACCACACATTCCTACATAAGCCTCTTTTTTTAAAAGCTGCTACATAATCTTCCTGATTATTACTTGTTAAACAATTACATAATGTTTCACTAAGTGGATGTAGCAACTTTATCTACCCTTGTTTTTTTGGTCAGCACTATTGGGCGGCTTCCAGTTTGTTGCTAGTGTAGATTGCTCCAGTGTCAGTGTTGGGCACGGGCCCAGCCTCCCTCCCGCTCCTCTGGAAGGAGTCCCCATTCTTCGGAGCCCGGGTCAGGGCAGTGGCCCAGCCTGGGCCTGTCATGGTTCCCCGCCCTCCTGCTTGTGGTGACTGGTCTAGGGCCGTATGTAGGCCCAGCCAGGCCCGGCTGTGGGCCTCCCCATGGTCCTTCTAGCTTGCTCAGAAGCAGCAGAGATGCTCGGAGGCCGCTGGGTCCCAAGTAGTAAGGACGGGGTTCCAGGTGTGAGTGGCAGTAGCATGAGAAGAGGGTTGGGCACATCATCTTTGGATCCAGGTGCTTGACTGTTTGAGCTGCCCCAATGTCCTTCCAATAAATCCCTCTTTTAACTGATCTAGATGGAGTTGGATCTCTCACTGTGAGGAATGAGCCTAGATTAATCCTACCCAGTAAATCATCTCCCCCCCATCCCGACTTTCTTTCAGTTTCTTAGTCCAGAGCAAGGAAAGTGTTAAAGTCCTGAGAAAGGCATTGTACAGGGCAAAACATGCAGGTAGGCAGAGCAGCTCATTTATATATTTTTGTCACAATTGGAGAAACAATGTAAAAGCATCACCTGTCCAGGTTCAGATGCTGGCACTGCCCTCTGACAGGGTAACCTCAGTTTCTTTGTAAAATGGGAATGGAAATAATCACACTTCACCTCAGGGAATTGTTTTGAGGATGAAATGCGTTAACGCACAAACACCCTTAGGGTGGTGTGTAACCGAGTGCGAGAGCCCTCCCAGGGCATCAGCAATGGCAGCTGCTGCTATGATGCCAGACTCTTCAGAGTATAAGAGGAATTAAACATAGAACTAATGTGGGATCCATTTGTCCCACTCCGGGACTTTCAATTATTTGGGGCTCTTTCGAGTAGAACCCAAAAGAATTGAAAACAGGAACTCAAACAGATTCTTGGCCAGCCATGTTCATAGCAGCATTATTTGCAACAGCTCATTGGCCGATGAATAGATAGACAAAATGTGATAAATACTTACAAGGGAATATTACTCAGCCGTGGAAGGGAGGGAAACTCTGACACATACTACAGCACAGATGAACCTTGAAGACATTATGCTAAATGAAATACAAAAGGACAAATATTGTATAATTCCACTGAGATGAGCTACCTAGAATAGCAAATTCACAGACACAGAAAGTATTGAAGAATAGAGATTTCCAGGGCCAGGGAGAGGCGGTGGGGGGGTCACCGTTTAACGGCCACAACACGTGGTGTTTGTGATGATGAGGAAGTGTTGGAGGTAGATGATGGTGATTGTTGTACAACACCGTGAATGTGCTTTATGCCACTGAATTGTACACTTAAAAATGGTTAAAATGGGTTTCCAGCCAAGATGGAGGCGTAGGCAGATACACTGTGCCTCCTCACACAACCAAAAGAAGGACAACAACAAATTTAAAAACAAAAAATAACCAGACTGACAGAAAATTGAACTGTATGGAAGTCTGACAACCAAGGAGTTAAAGAAGAAACATTCATCAGAGTGGTAGGAGGGGCAGAGATGGGTGGCCAGGCAGAGAGGACTCTCAGCAAGGCCAGGGATGGAGGACCGGGGTGGGCAAGGTGGTGGCTGGCAGAGCGGGCAGTCCCACATTTGCGTGTGATAACTGGGAGGAACAACTGGGGAGCGAGATAGACCGCACAACCCAGGGTTCAAGCATGGGGGAAATAAAGCCTCAAAACCTCTGACTGAAAAAACCTGTGGGTGTTGAGGTGCTGGGAGAAATTCCCAGCCTCACAGGAGTATTTTTTGGAGAGACCCACAGGGTCCTAGAATGTACAGAAAACTACCCACCTGGGAATCAGCACCAGAAGGGCCCAATTTGTTTGCGGGTAGTGGTGGGAGTGACTAAAAGCCAGCAGAGAGCTGAGCAAGTGCCATTGTTCCCTCTCAAACCCCTCCCCTCACATACAGTGCCAAAATGCAGTGATGTGGGTTGCCCCGCACCTAAGGCTCCACCCCTTACTACCTAACGGGTGTGCTGAGACCAAAAAAAAAAAAAAAAAAAAAAGGCCCAAATGAAAGAACAGATGAAAGCTCTAGAAAAAATATAACTAAGCAATGATGAGGTAGCCAACCTATCAGACGCTGAGTTCAAAACATTGGTAATCAGGATGCTCATAGAATTGGTTGAGTATGGTTGCAAAATAGAGGAAAAAATGAAAGCTATGAAAAGTGAATTGAATAAAAATGTACAGGGAATCAACAGTGACAGGAAGGAAACCAGGACTCAAATCAATGTTTTGGACCAGAAGGAAGAAATAAACATTCAACCAGAACAGAATGAAGAAATAGGAATTCAAAAATATGAGGAGAGACTGAGGAACCTCCAGGACAATTTTAAACATTCCAACATCCGAATCATAGGGGTGCCAGAAGGAGAAGAGGAAGAGCAAGAAATGGAAAACTTATTTGAAAAAATAATGAAGGAAAACTTCCCCAATCTGGCAAAGGAAATAGATTTCCAGGAAGTCCAGGAAGCTCAGAGAGTCCCAAGGAAGTTGCACCCAAGGAAGCACACACCAAGGCACATCATAATTACATTAGCCAAGATTAAAGAGAAGGAGAGAATCTTCAAAGCAGCAAGAGAAAAGGAGACAGTTACCTACAAAGGGGTTCCCATAAGACTATCAGCAGCTTTCTCAAAAGAAACCTTGCAGGCAAGAAGGGGCTGGAAAGAAGTACTCAAAGACATGAAAGGCAAGGACCTACAACCTCAATTACTCTATCCAGCAAAGCTATCATTTAGAATGGAAGGGCAGATAAAGTGCTTCCCAGATAAGGTCAAGTTAAAGGAGTTCATCATCACCCAGCCCTTATTATATGAAATGTTAAAGGGACTTATCTAAGAAAAAGAAGATCATGAACAGAATATGAACAGTAAAATGACAAAAAACTCACAACTGTTAACAACTGAACCTAAAAAAAAAAAAACAAAAATGAAAACAAACTAAGCAAACAACTAGAACAGGAACAGAATCACAGAAATGGAGATCACATGGAGATCACACCAATAAAACAATTTTTTTAAAAAAGGGCAAAAAATGGTTATAATGGTAAACTGCATGTTATGTTTATTTTACCACAATTTTAAAAAAGTGTAAGAGGAGTTAGAGAGTGTGGATGGGTGTGAACACCACACTGAGTTTCCTGGACTTCTGTTTACAGGTTGAAGTTAAATCAAAATGGACCACGCAGTGAATAAACAGGCACAGACCAAAAACGAAGCGGTAGTGGGAGAAGAGGGGTAAGCTACCCTCGGGGGCCTGAGGGTCCTGCTAAGATCTGATACTGCAGACTGGGGTCTGGAATGGCAGGGACAGGCCATCCAGCTAGAGGGTGGAAGATGAATGTTCCAGCGGAATGTTCTTACTGACTGTGGGCAGGTCAGTCAGGTCCCCAGGAGAGACTGACACAGACCAGGACTGGAGTCCATGTGAGTCACAGCCCAGCCCCCAGTGGACAAAGGCACATTGCAGGGAGGGACTGGGCTATGACTCAGAGGCCACTGCTGCTGTGAGCTTCCTTCAGGCACCCTCCTGCCCCCTCAGTTCCTTGATTCTGCTTCTCCCTGTCTGGTGGAGGTGGGTGTACTTACTTCCTGTGCAGGCGATTGGGAAGGCTCCCCAGCAGGTCCTAGAAGTTGTCCAGAGTTCTTCTGCAGCTCCTTTTTGAAAACAAAAATAGCAGCTACTTTGACCGAGTGCTTGCTTTGTACTGGCCATAGGCCTTTAAGCCCCACTCTAACCCTATCGGCTGGTGTCATCAGTTTCGCTTTACGGTAGAGGAGATGGGCTTATAGGGGTGAAGCAACTTGCCTAAGACTACACAAGTGGCAGGCACACGGGCAAGCTGGGTTTGCATATGTTGCTGATTCAGGAGCCTGGACTTGTAACCATACCAAGACACTCACATACTGACCCCTGCCCACCCTCCCCCCACCCCACACTCACTCACTCTGAGAGGGATAGACTCCAAGATGTGATTTATCTCTAGTTCATAGGTTTAAAGAGAATTTTAGTAACTGTTCCTTGTGCTTGTGAAAAAAGTTAGACAATAGAGATAATATATTTTACAACAAAAAGACATCTTCAGATCTTGAAGAGTGCATGATAATAAACGAACCCATTGAGTACTGAGTCACTGTGGTGGACACTGGGGTACACAGTCATGACAGCTCTGTCCAGTGTCTGTAAAACTGTAATGACATTCCAGAAAGACCAGCCTCATTTGTAACAAGCTATCATAATGTTACAATAGATAAAATAGATAATGTAGATTGCTCCTTGAGGGACCAAGCTGTAATACTCGTTTCCAAGGCTTTCTTTGTTTTTCTGTGTATAAAAAGCCACAAGTCTTGTTTTATGGAAACAAACTTGCTCTTTCAAGCTTTTTAGTTGAGATTGTGGGAAATATGTAACCTTTTCTTGCTTTACAGTCACTTCTTGATGAATGTGGCAATGATAAGGATAGGCCCAAAATGTAAAGCCCGATAAGTATGGGGATAAGGAAATTAATTTTAGCCAATGGTTTAAATATTGTCTTCTGAGATTTTATCAGAGTTCCTAACTTGGTGGTAAAACTGACTCATTTAGGTGGCCTCTCCACACCTTTTCCCCATGTGTCTCTCAACGGCAAAATCACGGAGAACAAAAATTAAGCACCTATTTTTTGTCCATTATAATAGGAGACATTCATTCATCCATTCATTCTTTCAACAAGTTTGTACTGAGTGGTATGCTGGCTGGGCTTTACTTCAGTGGTAGTGGTATAGAAGAAATAAGATTAGAAATGAGTTGACCATTGAAGTTGTATATGGTGGGCACAATTTTTTCGACTTTTGTTTATGTTTGAACTTTTACTTTCAAAAAACTTGAAATAGATAATGTTAAGGACTTACCTTGGGCCAGGCCATGTGCTAGGTGCTGGGAAGGCTTTGGTGGCCAAGAGAGGCTCAGACTCTGCACTTCCGGAGTCACAGACAAGCTCACTCAGGGAACAGACATTAATCAAAGAGTCACATGGATGTAAGTAAAATCACAGTTGGGTTAAGTGCTGAGAACTTGCAAGCAGAGATGCAAAAGTCTGCAGTGTAGACTCCATTCCACCCAGGGCTGAAGAAGGAACTAAGAGTTCTCAGCTGGAGGTACTGCCAAGGGGGCAGGTGTGTGCGTGTGTGCACATCTGCATGGTTTAGATCAAGAGGAGTCTTTATGTTTCTTTTCCTGGTATAATAGAAGCATTTCAAGGTAGACCAGTTGACTGACTGCTCTTCAGCCTTGTAGAGGGCTTTGTGGCATTGGCTCAAGAAGATAACTGAGATCTAGCATAATCCTCCAATGGCTTGTGATTCTTTCTGCTTAGAAGAAAACCCAATTTTTTTTTTACCGTTACCTATATTTCTTACCAGTCCTGTGATGCCTTCTTGAATGTTCCAGAAAGATCCCAATCCCTTTCCTTTCTCAGCTTTTGAGTATGCTGTTCCCCCTCTTCAGAATGGCGTTCCCTTCTCTGCTCAGGGCCAGCTCCTTCCCATGTGTAGGTCTTGGCTCCAATGTTACAAGGGAGGCCTTTCCTGAGTCCTTTTCCCTGTTTACTTACTCTCCCCCAGCTTTTAATTTGCCTCTTCCCAGGCTGTGAGCATGGTGACAGTGGGGCTATGTCCGGTCATGTTCGGTGGCCTCCTAACCACCAGCCTGTAGGTGCAGATAGTGGGCACTCAGCAGACCCGACGGCCAGGTGCTGTCTTACATTGTCCCTGTGTATATTCCTACCTAGTAATTTGACATTTTTAAAAGAGTTTTACTCATGTACAATTGTCAAAATGGACTTATGGGAAATTGTGTAAACTTTATATGAGGTGGGAGTGTTTTGTATATGGTTTGTGTCCAGAAATTCTCTCAAACAATAGGAACACCTACATCTGAATTCTGTTGGCTGGTAGGAGGTGATGTGGAATCAGGTGCTTCTGCAGGATCCAGGTAAAGGGTTGGGGTATCTGGGGAGCTGCACCTTCCTCTGGGGGTGACAAAGATTGGTCCTTTTGGTGTGTCTGGTTTGTGGTTGCATCTGACAGAGTCTTACTCTAAAAGTATACCCCAGCCACTTCTGTCTTATACCATACACACACACAATGTCAACATGATTGAGGACCTAAATGTGGAAGGTACCGTATTTTTCAGACTGTAAGATGCACCTACGTTTTACAGGAGGAAAATAGGAAAAAAAATTTGAAGCAAAAAATGTGGTAAAATACTTAATAACTTAAATAACATTCAGACTATAATTCAGCTACATTCTGCATTATACTACAAGGGAAAGTGCGTCCTGTAGTCCGAAAAACATGGTAAATCAATGACACTTCTACAGGACATTAGGGAAGAATAACTGCATGAAATTAGACTAGGCACAGATTTCTTTCTTTCTTTTTTTAATATTTTATTTATTTATTTTTAGAGAGAAGGGAAGGGAGGGAGGAAGAGGGAGAGAAACATCAATGTGCAGTTGCTTCCCGTGTGTCCCCCACTGGGAACCTGGCTTGCAACCCAGGCGTGTGCCCTGACTGGGAATCAAACCAGCAACCCCTTGGTTCACAGGCCCGTGCTCAATCCACTGAGCTACACCAGCCAGGGCAGATTTCTTAAACAGGACACAAATAGCAGTACCATAAAGAAAAAAGTATATAAGTTGAACTTTGTTAAAAAATAGGAACTCTTTATCAAAGACAACATTAAGAGAGTGGAAAAAGCAAGCTGCAGTCTGGGAGAAGATATTTGAAATTCATGTGTCCAATTCATATCCAAAATGTACAAAGAACTTCTACAAGCCAATAAGAAGCAGACAACACAATTTGACAATGACAAAAGAGCACACATGTCACCAAATGGTCATCTGGATTAATTGGTAATCTAATGACCAATTAGCGGATAGAAAGGTACTTAACTTCAGTAGTCATTAGAGAATGCAAATTTTAATTACAATGAGATACCATTATATGTCCACCTAGAATGACTAAAATGAAAAAGGTCGATAATAAAAGTGTTGGTGAAGATAGGGAGCAATTGGAACTCTCCTACACTGTTGGTGGGACATGAATTGGTACAACCACTTTAGGAAAACATTTTGGCAGCATCTCCCAAAATAAAAGAAATGCTGACCTGTGCCACAGCCAAGAGAAATGAATGCATATGAGCACCCAAGGACTTGTACGTGAGTTATCCTAGCAGCTTTAGTCATAATTACCAGAAAATGGAAACAACCTAAATGCCTATCAACAGCCATATGGAGAAGCAAATCATGGTCTATCCATGCAATGGAATATGCTCAGCAATGAGAAAGAGTCTGGTAGGGCATTGACTGGGGGGGAGGGGCATGAAGAAAACTGCCACGGGGCTGGAAATGTTGTCAATTTTTATTTGGTTGGTGAATATGGGGGTATAAATATCTGAAAATGTTATTGAATTGTACACTTAAGATTTGTGTACTTCATGTATAATACATTGGAAACTATTTTATTGATGTGTACATTGGGATGGTACCTTCTCCTAAAGCCCTTGGAGGAAGGATGGGGAGATAGAACAATGTCAGGGCAGGGCAGGCTGGAGAGGAAATGAGGATGCAGCCTGGGAGAGGCCTGAGTGTTCCCTGCATGGTGCTCCTCCCGGCCCTAAGTGCTGGCAGCAGCTATTGCTCCTCTGTGTTCCTCCTCATCCTCACCCATCTCTCCCGAGTGTCCTGCAGCATGTAAGCAACCGCTGTCATTTGTCCTGGGCAGGATTCACTGAAGGGTGCAGAAAGGATCAGCACCTGGGAGGGAGGGTAGCCTTCCCTAATTCTGTGCTGTTTAAAGGAGAGGTACATCTAGCTGGTGCTTGCAGAGTTGGCTCTCCGTGGACTCTCTGTAATGTCCCAACCTGGTGGAAACAGAACCTGCCTGTTGGCTAGCTTTCCATGGAGCTGAGGATTAAGTGGTGATGGTTGGTATGACTGGATAGGTTGGAGGGGATCCAAGGAGGAGGTAGAACCTGCTTCTGTCTGCCCAGGCACATCATTCAACACCCACACCCTGGGCTGCTCCTCAACAACATATTAAAGCCTGCTATGTAGATGGCCTGGGGCAGCCCCATGGTCTGCTGGGACAGATCTTCCAGCTGAATGGACCGTGGTGCCCAAGAGCATGGTCTATACTCCTGATGGTTTTTGCTCTGTGCTTGGGTGCCCTTGCTGGTGTCTTTCTGATGGGAGAAGGACATGCTTCCTTTCCAGGCCTACGGGCTGGCTGCATGGGACAGCAGAAGCACCCTCATCGTGGGTCTGATTGCTAGCATGGTTGGATTTTATTTATTTATGTCTTTGTGGCCTGTCATGTTCTGTAAACGTTTTAAGCCACTTTATCAAGAGAAGATGAGGGAAGTGTAAGGATTAAGAGGGTAGGCCAGAAGCCTGGGACCTCAGATGTGATGTTGTACCAAGAACAGGTGGCAGCTAGTGGTCAGGCACCATGGAATGAGAGGCTGGTGGCCTTGGGCGAGTCGCTGTGCCCCTCTGTGCTTCAGTTTCTTCATCGGATGATGGAGGGTAAAGTAGGGATAAGTCTGGACAACATGAGAATAGTAACAAATCACCTGTTGCATTGTTTTACAGATTTAGGAAGGTAGTTAACACAAAGCACTCAGAAAAGTGCCTGGTATGCAGCCAGCACTCCGTAGACGTTAGCGGTGGTGGCTGGAATGGCAAAGAGCCTTTAGATGTGCACCTGTGCCCGAGGGCCCGGTGAAGCGGAGCGTGGAAAGCACTGGCGCTACTGCACGAACCAGGGCTCCGTGAATGTTCCCTGGCTTCGTTATTTCTACTATTCCATCACCCCACCTCAGGCCCTCGGTCCCTTGTCTACAGTTACAGAATTAAGAAAGTACATGTTTTTTAAAAAGTTTGGTGCAAACTCATTTGATGACTAAACCTGACCTGATTTAATAGGAGGCTATTTATAGTATGTGGCAGAAATAGACACACACTCAGCTGCATAAATATGTATGTATTTGATTATGGATGCTGGCCTGACCCTGCTTGCATTTTACATAACACACTGTACATCGTATATGTTTCTAAAATGCAAACATTATGAATTCTGAAACACACCCGGCTCCAAAGTTTGGGAAGATGGGTTGTGAACTTGTCTTCTATAGTTGTGCTCTTTTTGGCTATTCTGAAAGGATGCTGCTAGTCTTGGCATCTTGATAGTCTTGGCATTCCTGGGCTACCGGGCATGAAGATTTTAAATCTTGGTAGCTATTGGCAGATTGCCTTCCAGAGAGATGAGAGAAAATGACGATTCTACCAATAGCATGTGAATGTGCATGTGGTCACGTTACTCCTCTGCTTCTGACAGCCTCTGTGGCTGCTCCAGGCTGCCCTGGCCCACAGGCTCACGACCTAGCTCCTTTCACGACCACCCTTCCCTTCGCAGCTAGGCACTGGCCTGTTTTCCCGATCTCTGACTCCCTCACCTTTCTGCGGCCACCATACTTGGGCCTCAGACCAGCCGCAGAGTCCCATGGTTAGTGACTGTCCCCTTCTGTGTGCCCTGGATGGAGGGGGAGGAGTCCAGCCCGACGGAGCTGCTCCTTTTCTGTGACCTTGCTTTCTGGGGAAAGCTGGGGACCCAGCTGAGTTCTGCTAGTCCTGTCAGGTCACTAAAGGCGTCTGAGCTGAGAGGAACTAGAAAAGGAGAGGAGATAGTGGGGACGCTACATGGGAAGGCCCCGAGGCAATATGGGAGGAAGATTTGTATCTTCAGTCTGTGGGAAGCCCTTGCAGAAGACTGAGCCTGGGAGTGCCCTGGCTGACGGGGCTTGTACATGCTGGGGGTGGTAAGTGCTGAGAGCAGCTGAGCTGGAGAGAAGGAGGTGGAGGGAGAAGGCCTTAGTACGTAAGGGGTAAGAAGAGAGAAAGGTCGTGCTGAAGCTTTTTAATTTGATGAGGTCCCATTTGTTTATTCTTTTCTTTGTGTCCCTTGCTCTAGGGGACGTATTGGTGAAAATATTGCTGTGTGGAATATCTGAGATTTTCTTGCCTATGTTCTCCTCTAGGACTTTTATGGTGCCATGACTTATATTTAAGTCTTTTATCCATCTTGAGTTTATTTTTGTGTATGGTGTAAGTTGGTGGTAGAGTTTCATTTTTTTTGCTTGTAGCTGTCCAGATCTCCCAACACCATTTGTTGAAGAGGCTATTTTTACCCCATTTTATGCTTCTACCCCCTTTGTTGAATATTAATTGACCATAGAGACTTGGGTTTATTTCTGGGCTCTCTATTCTGTTCCATTGATCTGTCTGTTTGTTCTTATGCCAGTACTAGACTGTTTTGATTACAGTGGCCTTGTAATATAGTTTGATACTCTCCATGCACCGCAATGTTCAAAGCAACATTATTTACAGTAGCCAAGTGCTGGAAACAGCCTAAGTGCCCATCTGTAAATGAGTGGATCAAAAAACTGTGATACATTTACACATTGGAATACTATGCAGCAGAAAGAAAGAAAGAAGGAACTCCTACCCTTCGCAACAATGTGGATTGAACTGGAGAGCTGTATGCTAAGTGAAATAAGCCAAACAGTGAAGCACAAATACCATATGATCTCACCTATAAGAGGAATTTAATGAACAAAACAAATAAGTGAGCAAAATAGAACCAGAGACATGGAAATAAACAACAAACTGAGATTGACCACAGGGGAGAGTGGCAGGGTGTAACGGGGGAAAGAAGGGGAAGGGTCTAGTCAAGGAATATGTATAAAAGACCCATGGACAAAGACAACGGGGGGAGGATTGACTGTAGGAGGTGGGGGGTGGGTTGGGCAGGGGAGAGTAATAGGGGAAAAATGGGGACAACTGTAATTAAACAACAATAAAAAAATAAAATAAAAAAATAAGAGAGAAAGGTCAAGGACACCTCCCACGTCTCTAGATTCATGGTGTGAGTGGATAGAAGTGCCCTGCCTCAGAAGGAGGAGGGGACATAGTGAAAAGAGCAAGTGCTTTGGCTGCGGGGGTTCTAATCCCGGCCCCAGCACTGTTGGCATCAGGTCCTCAGCAGGGCGCTTCGCTGCAGCCTGAGCCCCACTGCTCTCGTCTGTGTGGCGGGGATCTGCTTGGCCCCCTGCAGGGTTGTGACTATCCACACTGCGGACAGTAGTCAAGGGCTGGCACGCAGTGGGTGCTGGGTAAGTGCAGATCTTCCTCCCTTTGCCATGAAGCCACCCCTCAGCCTCCCAGACCTAGCTTCTCTGTTAGAATTCCTGTCCAGTCATCAGTTTCTGGATTCCTCTTGTCAGCCTTAGTTTTGTTTTCCCTCGAAACCAAAGCACAGGTGCTGGAGCCTAGACATCTGCTGAGGGGTTTCCTAGGTGGGCCCAGTCACTTCCCGTCGGGCAGGAACTGTCTTTTCAGAGCTGGTTACAAGGGTGCCCCTGGGTAAACGCTGCTAGGATGAATGAGTGTGTGAATGGATAAACCATCAACAACTGTATGGGTGGTGTGGCCTTGACCTCCCACAGAGAAACCAGCAAGCTGGATGGATCCAGTTTCCAGAGGAGCCCTGTGCTGTGCCAGCTGCCTCAGTCACCTGGGAGGGGCTTGTAAAGTGTAAATTCTCAGGCCTGGCCTGGGAGATTTTGATTGAGAAAGTCTGAACTGGGGCCCAGCTCCATTCTGTGCTTGGATGGTTCTCTGCCCCACGCCATCAGGGCACCTGTGGGCTCCAAGGACTGTGTGCCCTCCTGCCTCTGACATCCGTCACTCTTCATGGAAGCGAAAGGCCCTTGCCCTCAGACGCAGGCCCTGACAGGTCCAGCCCTGCTGGGTGAGGTTGGTTTTCCTGGTGCCAGTCCACCAGGTGGGGTTTCTGGGTAGTGGCAGCAGCTGCTCCCCTCCTGAAATCAGCAAGAATTAAAACGCCCAGCTGTTTTGAACTTGAATGTCCCTCTGCTTCCTCCAGTGACTACCAAGGGGAAGTGTCTTTATCACAGCTGATGCTCCAACAACCTGGGGGCTTCTGTCCCCAAAGTTGCTTTGGTTTGTGGTCTCATTTACCCTGCTAGCCCCTAGGGAGGGAGATGATAGGGACCAATAGCTCTGACTCCAGCAGAGGACAGGGCTCAAGTGCTAGGCTTTGGCTCTAGAAGCATCTGCCCCTTTCCATTGTCTGCTCCCCCCCTGGACACAGAGGACTCCTTCTTCACTCCTCTCTCCTTCCTGCACATTTCTGGGTGGGTTTTGTACTGAACAGAGGGTAGTCTTGCCCTTGCCCGGTGCAAGGCTGCTGAGGGATAGGGGTCCCAATACAGTGTCAGGAGTGTCTCCCTGCTTTATTCTCCGCTGCCCGAGCCGTGGGAGCAGTGGGTGAAGGGTCAGCTGCTGGCAGAGGGAAGCCAATGCCGCACATGTGACTTGGCTGGCTGACTCCAGCTTGCTCACGGCTCATTGTCATTTTTTTGTGCGTGCTGTGGGCGTGTGCTTCTGGGAGCGGAGGGGAGGGATCTGGAACCCGGGAGGGCCTCTCCAAGGCAGATCCAGGTCTCTGCGCCTGGGGTTGGGGAGGAAGGGCAGGGTGGGCTGACAGCCTCTGTGTGTCTGGGCCAGCAGGGGTGGTGGAGGCTCAAAGGCTCATCTAGGGTGACTGTCCCTCCAGTCACTTTCTTTGTCTCTGTGGCTGAGGCAGCCAGTTTACTGCCTCTTGAGATCTCTGTGCCTGTGCAGTCTTGCCTTCTGGGTGGGTCTGGCACGGCTCTTCCCTGGGTGTTTTCATACTCTCGGGAAGTGCTTCCCCCTTCTTTTCATCCTCCTGTTTGCTCAGCATCCCAGCTCCTGAAGCTTCAAATTAGAGACCAGGCAGTCTTACTTCAGAGCCTGGAGCTTCAATCAGTTTTCTGTGTTGTATCAATGTTTTTTTAATTCACAATACGGATGTTTTAGTAGCTACAGAAAATCATGTCATTGTAGAATTACGGTATTATGGAATCACATTTCTCTTGAGTTTAACATACATAAACTGAACTAGAAGCTCTTAGAAAAAGGAAACAATGGTTTAATCCCACTGTTTCATGGAAGTGACTTTATGTTCCAGAGAGAGTGGAAGATTGGGGATGGCGAATCTGTGGGTCCCCCGCGCTGGCCCCACATTCCACATACCCCAGTTAGTGCGGGCAGCCCCGTGTGTGAGTCTGAGGGCTGCAGGTCTGTATGTTTTCCCTCTGTCCTGACCGCCGGCTTTACCTGGAGTGCAGCTCCCACAGCCCACCTCCGCCAGCACTGGGCCTTGCTGGGCTCCCTGCGGGACATAGAGCCCTTCCTTCTCCAGGCTGCACCTTCCCGAGGGCCTTCCAAGGGGGATTTTGGACTCTGCAGGATTTTCTCACTGACTTTAGAATTTTCACTCCAGTGCCAGAAGGCTGCGATTGGTCCCCACTTTCAGGGTCTTTCTCAGTTTACACTTGATGTCAGAGCACAGAGATGGAGCTAGGATTTAGCCAGAGAGTTTTACACTATGAGGGAGTTGGGCTGCATATTTACTAGGGTACCAGAGCCTATAGGACAGTGGAAGTTTGGAGACCTGGACGCAGGGGTCAGACAGACTCAGCTGTTTAATCCCCATTGTCCGTTTCTAGCTGCTGGAGCGTGGCCAGGCTGCTTATGCCAGAGCTCGCTTCCTTCTGTGTGTGGATAACTGTGCATCCTGTGGGGTTCTTGGGTGACTCTGTGCGGGTTTAAAGCAGGTCCCTGATGTGTTGTGGTCATCTCCTTCCTTTAACTAAGGCCCCATAGATTTCAGAGAGTTTACATTGTCTCCAAGTATCTAGCTACGTATAGTTCATGAAGCATTGCTTATGGTTGGGGTTAAAAGAGAGCGCACCTTCTGGGCATGTAGGTGCTGTGCTTAAACATCCACCCTTGCAGGCAATGAATGGTGATGGAGGAGGCAAACCCAGCTGCTGGCCCCTAGCTGTGTTAGTGCGTGTGATCGGTTCTGTGAAGGATCGGGTCAGGAAAACTTTCCCTTCCCAAGAAATCCACTTTTTATCCCCAGCTAGGAAAATTGGCATGAGGCTTTTTCTAGGATCATTTAGCATGACTGTTACCTCCACTGTGGACTTTTCCATTTGGGCGAGGGGGGACGAGCATCATTGTTTTTTATGCTTAACCCTGGGTCTTCTGTTCACTAGCTCTGTGAGCCGGGGCAAGTCACTTGAACCCCTCTGTGCCTCAGTTTCCTCATCTGTGAGAAGGAGTCCCGCCTCCCAAGGTGGCTGAAGGAGTCAGGTGGGTTCAAGCACTTGAAGCTCTATTCAGGGTGTGTGGCACAGAGGAGGGCTGCTGTCGCTGTTGCCTGTGGTGAGGAAGAGGAGGACGGTGATGGCAGTGATGACAGTGATGACACGGTCCCCAGTCCCTGGGCAGCCTGCATGCCATCCCTCAGACAGACTCTGCTTGGACAGTGTCTGTCTAACGGCAGACAGCACAGGCGGGGACCCCAGGCCACTCCAACCGCCGTGTCGCTCCCTCCTGCCTGTGGGCCCTGCCGGGTGGATAAGCATGCTCTCCGTCCACCAACAAAAGTGCACCGGGTGTCCACTGAAGACGTTATTGGAAGAGCCCTCGAAAGAAGCAGGCAGGTGGTGGTCATTTTGTATAAAGTAAGATTTTTAAGACTTTTCTGTTATGTTGGAATTATTTTGTAAAAAGGGAGTTCACCCAAAACCCCAGCAAATGAGTCGTATAAGAGAGGAGATGCCCTGGTTGAAGTCAGAACACCCTTTGGCCTAAAGACAGGCAGCCTGGAGCTGGACAGGACTTGACCCCCGGTGGTGTCCCCACCGGGCCCTCGCTCTAGAATCTGGGACCCGATCTTCCCCTGTGAAGACTGGAGACTTGTGACGAGGCCCCGAGACTGACCTAACTCCTCTCCAGCCTCCCTGACGAGCGTGCGGCAGAGGCCGAGCCCGCGCCACCAGCGTTTGCACATGCAGCGAGCACTGGACTGTTGCCCACTGCTGTGCCACACTCAGCTCGGCCTGTGCTTGTGATTAAGCCGTGTGGAGAGTCGTGTTGAACCTGAAGCCTGCCTGGCAGGAGTGGTGTTTGAGTCCGTGTTGGAGCAAGTATGATCTCATCATGGCCTTTCATCCATTTCATCGTGGGACATCTTGACTCTGTGTCTGGAAAATGGTGCCTCAAGTCCCCAGCATGCATCATCCTTTGACAGAGTGACATGAGGGCTCGGGGGAGCACGGGGTGGGGGTTTGTCTCTTGGAGCCTCATGTTTCTGTGCATCTCGGTGGCCAGCCCCTGTGAGGGCCGTTTATTCCTTTAGTTGTGTGGCAATGGCCTCCGTGGTGCCCTGATTCTACGGCAGGCTTGTGCCGCCTGCATTAGAATGCAGAAAGCAGCTGACAGTGCTTCTTTGTTCAGGGAGTATGGTACTTGTCAGTGTGCTCATGGTTGGGGGCCACAAACCCCGGTGCAGGTGGGGAGACACGTGCATGCAGGTGGGATCTGGGTGAGGAAGGCATGCGCAGGAGCACTGGGGGTGTGGGAGAGCCCATGGGAGTGTGAGAGATTGGGTTTCCAAGCTGTCTTTCAGAGGGCGGACCTCATCTCCGAAGGCTTGCCCCAACAACCCTCGAGGACCTCCGCAGTGCCTGGCCTCCAGGAAAATGGAGTAGAAATACAAATAAAAATAGATGACACCAACCACTAACTGAGTATGTCTTCTTGGCTAAACACTCTATGTAGATTCTCTCATTTAACCCCGGGGGTGCACACCCCACTGAGGGGATACCTGTCCGGGGTTCCCGCAGGCTGACGAAGTGCTGCTCCCCCTGAAACTGTGCCTCTCTGTGTTACTGCTAAATCACACTGTACTGTCACGATTAGTGTGTTTTTGAAAACTCGGTGACAGTTCAGCAACACAATACATAAGCACTTTTTTTTGTTTTATTTTGCAAAAATTGCTAGTGGCACAGATGTAACTGCAGCCCGCCCTAGCCTCCAGCCAGCCCCAAGTCCCTCCTCAGAGGCAGCCAATTAAAAATAGTGTCTCCTCAGTAGTCTGCACGCTCCCGGGCAGACTCTCCTCGGCGTCCCTGTAGGTGCTACGAGCAGATGTGGGAGGACGGGGTGGGAGGGCTGCTGCGTCCACACGGGCCCCAGCACTGTGTGGCCACTGACCTTGGGCTAGGCCTTCACGGAAGGAGTGTTCAGGCTTGACGCCACCGCCAGGTTAGTGGCCGCTGCCCCCTGTTGTTATCTCTGGTCCAGTTTAGTGGCCTCAGGAGCACTTAGGCACAGTGGCCTTGTTTTCAGTCAAGGCCTCTGGTCATGTTTCTGGGCCGTAGGGGAGGTGAGGTCATCTGGGGCAGGTGGCTTGGGACTTTGTGGTCATAGCCTCAGTTGTCCAATCAGCCTTCAACTCTGACTTTGGTTTTGGCCCTGAAGTTGGCAGACTGCCCCCCACCCCCCAAGAAAAAGTATCCAGCTCTCTCCTTCTTCTGATAAAAGGCTGAAAGGCAAACCCTGACTCTTATTTACTGATAAATGTTTATAAAGCCCGCTGAATGCCAGACCAATGAGCATGTGGAGCTTTTGCAAATCTCTCCCGAGACTCTGTCTTCTTTTGTGATCTGAGGCTAAAAAGATCTCATTTGATGAAGAGTCTTGATTTTTTATTTATATACTTGTGAAGAATTTTAATCCCCTTGGTGTATCTTTTCCTTTTTTTGGTGGGTGATCAAACATGTCAGAATGTTTATTAAATGCCAGTGACATGCCTGGCCCCCAATTTGGGTGGGGCGTTACAAAAGCAAAGTGGGGTCTGGGTCAAGAACATAGGCTCTGGAAATGGGTTGAAATCCCATCTTTCCTGTGACAGCTTAGGGACCTTGGGCCAGTTAACTAGCCATTCTGTGTCTCAAAATTATCTCCTATTCAAAAGAGGGATCACGGTAGCACTGACTTCACTGCGTGGGAGAGGAGAAAATGAAATAATGCATGAGGACCACTGAACCTAATGGATGGTAGATACTCAGCAAAGGCTCTTCTTTTTAGTAGTAGTTATTATTAATTAGCATTAGAAGTTCACATGCAGTCAGAACTAGGAGGAGAATTAAGTGTGTAAGAGCTGATTCTGTTCTTGAGAGTTTGCAGTCAGTCTGGGGAATTACAGTAAGGCTCTTGATACTATTAGCAATTAATACGTAACAGTAGCAATTAAGTTCAAACACTGTGGTTTGTATCGCAAGTCCTACAGAAGTTTGGAGGAAGCTCCTGGGAGGAGAGAGGCTTACCACAGGCATGTCAGGTGGGTGAAAGGAATGAAGGAGAGACTGAGGAATGACCATGTGGCAGGTTTCAGGGGAATGTTCTTGGTCAGTCTGATGGGCAGTGATGGGCAGAGTGCGGGGCGTTGAGTAGTCAGCTGGGATCTGCTTCATCCAGAGGTGAAATGACACGTGCCCATGGAGTGGGGATGGGATGAGAGAGGAGAGAAGCAGCAGCTGCTTCTGCTGCTTCTTCTTCCTCCCCTCCAACTCTCCCTTCCTCCTCCTCCTCCTCCAGTTCCACCTCTTCTTCTTCAGTTATAAATGCATTTATTGTATTTTTATAACTGTGGACCTCAAGTCTTAGGATGCAGAGTTGGGAAATTTAGCCCAGCTATATTGATTTATAGAAACAAACACTCAAGAAATGAATTTTTTGAGAGGATTACTGAGGACTTGGGTGGAGTGTGGAAAAAACTTTGAATAGACAAAATAGCTGTTAAAAATTTTTTTTAAGCTTCTGACTGAGGTGTAACATACCCACAGAACAGCGTGTGTCCCATGACTGTACAGACTGATGGAGCGCCACAAACTGAACACACTTGTAGAAGCAGTGCCCAGACTAAGAGCAGAGCCTGCCAGCACCCCAGTGGTGCCCCTGTGCTTTCTCCCATCCACTGCTTCCCCACTACACCCGCCATCCCGACAGCTGACAGTCTGGGGTAGTTTTCCCCGGGTCTTCCCTTTCTGCAGACAGACTCCTGCAGCAGGCGTTCTTGTGTCTGGTGTCTTCAGCTCAGCATCGGCATGTGAGAGCCGTCCTTGCTGTTACACGCAGCTGTGGACCGTCCGTTCTCATTGCTGTGCGTTACCGTCATTCTGGTTTGGGTCACTTCTGGTTCTAGGCCAAAAATGGGCCCCCTCATCCCTGGTCACGGGTGCCACTCACTGGTAATGCCTGTGCCTGTTACCTTACATGGCAACACTAGGTAAGGGTCTTGACATGGGAAGGTGATCCTGAATTATCTGGGTGGGCCCAATGTGGTCACAAGGATCGTTGGAAGAGGGGTGCAGGAGGGTCTGGTTCAGAGAATGAGATGTGACAGTGGAAGCAGAGGTGAGAGAGGAAGAGCTTTGAAGGGCTTCATTGCGGTTCTGGAATGGAGGGAGGGGCCGTGAGCCTGGGAATGCTGGCGAGCTCTAGACGCTGGAAAAGGCACGGGAATGGATTCCCCCCGGAGCCTCCTGAAGGAATGCAGCCTGGCTGCCCCATTTTAGACCCATTTCTGAGCTCCAGACCTATAAGATGATAAAGTTGTGCTGTTTTAGGCCAGTAAGTTTTGGTAATTTGTTTTTACAGCAGTAGGGAGCTAATGCAGGGCTGTTATGTATAGTACTAATGAGAACACTCTAGAAAATGCCTCTTGATGTACCTGTGTGCCCAGCAGCAAATGCAAGTTGAGTAGTTATGGCCACAGTCTTCTAGGTGGTTGGACCTATTTATGCTCCCACCAGCAGCAGGATGAGAGTTCTGGTTGCTTCCCATCTTCACCGACACTTGGTGCTTCCTGAGAAAAGCTATTTTTCACTGAAGAATTAGCAGAACTTTATGTCCAATGAATACTTTGCAGGAGGCTGATGCTTAGCAATGCTGGCCAGTGCTGATCTAGCCAGCTGAGGAGAGGAATGAGGAACGGGTAATGCCAGAGTTCCTAGCTGGGAAATACTGATTCACATTTAGATTAATACAGAACTTTCCGGCTGAAGAAGTAGAACAGCACTTATTTCTGGAACTTTCTGATTAACCAAGGTGAGTGGTGGGTATTGTGATGTGAGAAAATAGCTTGCGCCATTCAGCCAGCTCCTCAGAGTTTGAAAACTGCCCGTACCAAGTGGTGTGACCTTAAACTAATCCCAGCTGCCTGGGCTCTGGTTTTGCCATCTATCAAATGGGTGCGATGCCGCCTTCCCCGGGGGACTGGGTGGGTGAGTGGAGCCTCTGGGTGAGAGCCTGGGTTTGTCACCCACAAATAGGAGGTGCTGAGTCAGCGGTGGCTGTGGTTGTTACCAACAAAGGTGTTAAGCACTTAAATTCCTTTTATAGAAGTTGGCAGTTCTGGATTCAGAGTGTTCAGGGGGCTGAGTGGCTGCCTTGAGAGGGGTCTGGGAGTATCGCCCGCTTGGTTGGCATCCAGGGTGGGTAAGGTCAGGCTTGTGGTTCACCTTTCTAGGGCTTTATAGAGACACTATCTCCCGAC
The DNA here is from genome assembly GCA_004026765.1 of Micronycteris hirsuta. Taxonomy (NCBI): domain Eukaryota; kingdom Metazoa; phylum Chordata; class Mammalia; order Chiroptera; family Phyllostomidae; genus Micronycteris; species Micronycteris hirsuta. Next base: position 20,501 of record PVJI01005684.1, on the reverse strand, counting down.
AGTCCTGAAACTGCTTTTGAAACCATTCGTTCATTCATTCATTCAGCTGTGCTGAGCTTTACCATGCACTTTATAATACTATGGTTAGGAACACAGATCCCCGGAACAAATGCCTGATTCAAGACTTAGCTTTACCATTTGCTGTCTGTTTGCCCTTTGAAAAATCTTAACATCTTTGTGCTGAGTTTCCTGATTCCTTAAGTGAGGCACTATCTGCTGCCTCCTAGGGCTGATATGAGAATTGAATGAGTTAATCCATGGGTCCTTGGATATCCCTCAGTGTTGGGGTACAGAGCCAGGTACCCCAATGCCTGCCTCTAGCCATAGGATGAAGGGCAATGGTTTATTGATGGCTGGCTACAGGGTACCTTCTCTAATACCTAGAAGGAAAGTCTGAACCCCTTGACCCACAATGAGCTGGTGAGCCAGTGGAGGGCAGCCTTGGGCATCTGACTGCTGCTTGGGAAATGTGGCGACAGGGAGAGGCCTGCTGTTGGCACCATTTGGGGACACGGGTGTCGAATCCCTCTGTGGCAGTTCCTGGGCTGTAGAAGAGCTTGGTATGCTGTACAAATGCGGCTTCCAGGCTGAGGTGTTCATAGCTGCAGAAGCAACTCTGGGGCGGGCTGCTTGCTTCCTCCCCTCTCCCTTCATAGTGGGGATGCAACGGTACCTTTGGGACTGAGCTCAAGTCCCACTAGCCTTCCATCTCTCTTCCTTCCGGGATCCACATCTTCCCTTTTGCCTTGTTCTGAGCCCTCTGTAATGCGCACACTTCAGCTGATGAAGTTAAGCTCTGATGGAAGCCAGGTCAGCGATACCAGACTGGGATCCAGACGCTAAAAATACCTCATGGTGTGCTCTTTGCAAGTTAAAGGAGCAGTGTTGGAAGTTGTGGCTGGGGATTCTCTCCAGTTACTGATTGTCCAACGCCTTGTGGTGCAGGGTTCCCAGGTATTTGGTCCTGCTTACCTGGATCTGAGAGTTAATCCAAATGGTGTTTTCAACTGGGAGAAGGCCAGACCCCTGATGAAGCATATGGCAGAGATTTGGCCAAGCAGGCCCGTGAGGCTCAGCAGTCAACACAGCCGATGCAGTGGAGCTGGGCAGTAAGGTTTCACCAGTGTGAAGATCTTGGGTCAAAATTACCCTGAACTCCCTTTCACCCGAGGATGCACCTGGTTGGAGACCGATGCACCATCCCTCAATATGGTCTGCAAAACCCGTTCTTTTAGCATTGCAACTGACAACTGTTTGGTTGACACCAAATGAAGTAGTAGGTGGTTTGTGTTGAGACTGAAGAGAGCAAGCACCTCAGATATCTCAGGCTCGCTTGGGCCAAATGCTCAGGGAATGGAATAGTGGGTGGAATCCTCCACCTCCAGCACGCTCTCTCTCTAGCTCTGTCTCTGTCCCCATGTCTTTCTGTTAGTCTTTGTCATTCCTAGCACATTCCTAGCACAATCCTTACATGCGGGTATCATCTACATTTGGAGGGCGTTTTACCATTCCAAGTGGTCACTTTGTGCAATGAGGCTCAGCACTGATACTTGTGGACCCCCGCATCTCTAATCTGTACCAGGTGCCCTGCAGGCGCTCGAGAGTCTTCACACTAATACATGCTTATCAACTCCTCTTCATCCACCAAACACTGGTTGCGTAACGTATTTCACCTGTCTCCATAGACGCAGCATGTGCCAAGCTCCAAATAACCAAATCCATCCTCAGAGGGGTCTCAGTGAAAATACATAATCATTGTGCCAACAGGGGTGAGAGTTAAGAAGCCATAAAAACAGGACCCAATGAAACAGTGGCTCAGAGAACAAGATGAGAAGGTGGCCATGCTCCACACAGTCACAGACCCAGGTGCCGTCTGTCTTGTTGCTCTGTTATTTCTAGAGCAGTGTCATCATCCGCGTGGTGAGAGCTGAGTTCCAGCCAGTGGGAGCTGTAGGATGAGGCATGCCCATGTCTTAAGACCTGGAAAGAGAAGTGGCACATATCATCTCCTCTTACACCTCCTGGGGAATTCAGATTCCTGGCTGCGCCTAGTTGCAATGATGCCTGGGAAATGCAGTCCCTGTTAAAACTTGAATAACTGTGGAGGAAGGCGAGAATGGATTTTGATGGACACTGGACAGCCTTTCACATACTCCCCTTCATGTACTTAATGCAAATTATTGTGTGTTTATAACATAAGTGCGCCCAGGGATAAATGTTTGTTTTTCTTTTTTAGAAAGAAAGCCTGGGCCTGCCAAGCTGTGTCTGTGGGAAATTCCACAGTGATGAATCAGTGTGTCTTCAGAGGAATGGAAGAACACAAGGAAAGGTAAAAATATCTTTAAAAATTAAATTAAAAATTTAAAAATAGATTTGTTGATGTTAGGGGGAGAGAAAGAGAGAAACATTAATGTGAGAGAGAAACACTGATTGGTGGCCTCTCATTTGCACCCCAACTTGAGATCGAACCCGCCACCTAGGCATGTGCCCTGACTGAGGATCAAACACCCAGCTTTTTGGTGTAAAGGACAGCGCTCCACCCAACTGAGCCATGCTGGCCAGGGCTTAAACTTTCTGTTACGTGCAACAATTAAATGCAATGCAGAGCTTTGTCTTTGCCTGTATAACTCTGTGGAGGCCATCAAGAACTTAGAGATAGCCAAATTTCATGTGTCCCCTATTAATATGTCTAATTTCTTCTGACACTAGAAGAGAGATGCCTTTGTTAAGTACGAGGGGATTTTTCTAGGATTTGGAAGGAAGAGTTGGTACAAATGGAACTGATGTGGTATAAAATTAAATACTTGATTCCAAAAACCTTGGACACCCATTCCAGCGAACTGTGGACCCCTGCTCAGATGTGCTGCGTCGCACACTTGTGTGTGGCCGGCCCTCCAGGAGGAGGTAAAGGCAAACCCTTCCGCTTCGCAGCTGTGTGCTTTCTCGAAGGAAGTCATCATCACTTCTTCCTTCCACCTCCTTTTTGTTTTTTCCTTAAAAATAAATGTATTGATTTAATTTAATGCCCCGAAGTACGTGGATACATTTTCCTAGTTAAAAATAAGAACACAGTCCCCATTAACCCGCCCCTCCCCCATTGTGATTTCCAGCCCCCTCCCACACCTGCCTTTCTCTGAGGTGTTCTCTGTGATCCACTCGTGCATTTCCTTCCAGAACTTTTCTTAGGTGTCTTTGTACATAGAAAAAAGTCATTTTTCCCTTCCTTTCTTTTTTTTCTTTCTGTTCTTTAAATATGGGCTGTAATACTGTGCTTGTTGATCTATTTTGTAACCTTTTAAAATAATTCAATTATATGCCTTAAAATGTTTTCAAGACAGTAATGTGAATCTATCTTGTTTTTATGCTACAGCAAAGTGAACTATGTATCCATAGTATGAGAATCTTCCTGTTTATTGAGCTGTTTTCCTGCTGGTACGGGTGGGCAGGTTCTGTTTTTTGCCTTTCTAACACTGTTGTGATATACTTCTGGTGTATGCCTCCGAACACTTGTACATTTTTCTTAGGTGGTTCCTGAGGAGTGAGGTTGTTGGGTCATCTTGTGTGTGTATTTAAGATCTTAAACACACCACATCGTTCTCTAAGGAGCACCTTGTCGACAGGGCACTGGCTTTCCAGCTTGCCCGCCTCCTGCCACACCTCTGCTCCTCGTGCTTTTCATTTTAACCGGTCTGTTGTTGACTGGTAGCCTCTCTCTGTGATTGTGGTTTCCTCCCCCTTCTCTTTACTCTGAGTAAGTTCATCTTCTTAGGTCTCTGTTACCTGGTTGCATCTCCCAATGGCCCCAGTGAGCCTCTCTCCTCATGGGGACTCAGTGAGCTCTCCTGAGGCCCAGGGCATCTGGGCAGCCTTGGGCCTTCCCAGGGGGAGGTGCCACTTCATTTTCTCTTCTGAAAAGTGTTCAGGTGCGTTCCTCCAGGAGAGGTCGTCACAGGATTATGTGCCTCTCTTTTGATCCCCGAGGGGGTTTTGAAGAGCCCTTGGTAGGATTTCTCCTTCAGGTAGTTTTATCCGCCACCATGACCACCATCACCCTCACTACTACCACCACTGTCACCACCAGCACCATCACCGATACCACTGTCACTACCGCTGTGACTGCCACCATCACCACCACCATCACCACTCTCACTGCCACCACCATCACCACCACCACCATCGCCACCATCACCACCATCACCACCACCGTCACCACCACCACCACCACCACATCACTCCACCATCATCAGAGGCAACAACATGAGTATTCGCCATGTGTCAGGCTCTGTGTGGGTCACTTAGCCTACTTACCTCATTTAATTCTCACAGTGGTCCTATAAGTTAGGAACTTCTGATGTTAACCCCGTTATGGCCAGCAGGTGACACTAAGACAGAAATTCATTTAAAACCAATCCCAACAGTAAAAAGAATAACAACAAAAACTCTGTTTCTCTGTGGAGCCCCAGCGCTTTAAGTGACTGGCAGACTCCCGCTGGCCGGGCGGTGAGTTCTGTGTGTGGACGTGCTGTGGACCATCGAATGCGTGTGGTTGCCTTGACCACGCTCCGTTGCCACCCCTCATCGGGGCCTGCCCGGAGGGGAGGTGGGAACTGGGAGCAGTGGTTTCGGGCTCTGGTCCCCTCCAGCATGCGAACATGGACTCCCGCATAACACCAGCCCCTCTGTTCCAGGCCCCGGGGGGTAGCAGCCTCGCTGCATCCAAACACTTCTCTGGAAAAGAGGTTTTCCAGGTTGACCATATTTGTCACAGGGAGAAAATCTACTTTATTAAGATAGATCCACCCGCTGAGCTGTGGAGGGAGAGGTTCTTTGCGCATTCCCCCATTCCCCATCCTACCCGAAAATGTTTCGCTTTAGGTCTAGCTCTAAAAGCAGGCGGAGTGCAACTTCAAAGCCTTCCTGGGCACGCCCCTCCTCATCATGTTTCAGAGACCTAAATTCTGGAGCTAGAAGAGGTCTAGGTTCATTGCGTCATTTCTTGTGCCTTCATCATTACAGTTTTAAGCAGTCAGGCCTAGAGTGGTGAAGTGATGGTCCAAGTTCACAGAGACGAACTTGGTCTCAGGGCTCCGGGCTCGGGTTCTCACTCTGCGCAACATCACAGCTGCCTCACTTGTGATTCTCAGGACATATTAGCAGATAGTGCCTTGAAGGAAGTTGGCCCATTGATCAATCAATTGATTATTCATCCAGTGGGCATTTATTGAATACTACTGTGTGCCCCAGGGACAAAATGAATTCCTAGGGAATTCTGAGTTTTGGGGCTTGAGAAGGTAGCTACATACACTATGAGCACTGGTTAGGTGGAAAACTTCAGTTCTTCATTGGTTAACGGGACAATAATAGCATCTCCTGCAATGGGTTGTTGGGGCATGTCCTGAGTTAATCATAGTAAAGCACCTGGCATATAGTAAGCACCTAAAAAAGACAGCTGTTTTCCATTTTTGTTTATTTTTATTGCTACACAGAGTGAGGAACCCAGGAAGAATTTTCCATCAGGAGACCGGTAGGCCCAGACTTGTGTTTTAGAAATGGCAATCAGGTAACTCAGTTTCTCGTTCTCTGTGTATTTATTCCTTCAGTGTCTACCTCCCCTACTGGACTGTGAATTCTGTGGAGCCCGATCTTGCCTGTTTTGTTCACTATACTTCAGTGGTGTGCCTAGGACACAAAGCAAAATAGCCAAGGACACAGATGTTGGGTTTTCGAATGGTTTAGCATTTTATTTTCATTAGGAACTTTCAAATATCATTGTAGGCAAATACCTGGCTGTGTGACCTTGCATACCTCTTTACTTTCTCAGGTTCCTCATTGGCTTGAAAGAAAGGGGTTGGTTGGTGAGTTTCCTTTTAAAATTTTAGGTGTATTATTTAAAAAACTGTAAGCCCCATGAGGGGAGACAGGCTCTATGTGTCTTCTCATTGATTCTTCAGGGCCGTGCCAGGGATACAGTAGTCACTCAGTAAACATTTGTTGAATGAGTATGGAAACGGGATAGGCTCCTTATTACATTCATTGGCATAACCCCATAGATAGCTTAGTATTAAATTACTACCAAAGTAATTTAAGGAGTGTGCATGATCTTACTTGAGACACATGAAGACCCTGTGAGGAACGTAATATTGTTTTGCAGATGAGAAGCTGAGGTTCTGAGAGGCCAAGGGCTGGGCGGTGGTCTTGTAGCAAAGAACGAAGAACATAGACACAGACTCAGCCTTCTGAACCCCATGTTCTGCTTCAGTTGTGGTTTTTCACCAAGCCAAGTCTTTGTCTGTCCTTGTACTGGCCTAAGGCACTAATTAGGACGGTGTCTCAGAGGATCTGCCTAGACGCCATTGAAAAAGCCCTTCAGTGAGCCCCACTAATCTGCACAGCCAATGCTAATAATATCTGCTAACTTGGGACGCCTCCTAAGGGGGTTTTATATACATTGGCTCCAAATATCATGGCAGCTGAGTAGCATACACATTGTTTGCTTCCATTTTGCAGATGAAAAACAGTTTTAAATACTTGCCCCAATATCACAGGTAATTATAGGGCTCAGACTTAAACTGGTGTTGTTGACTCTGTCAAGGGAGAAAGCACCTGGCCTTCTCTCCTCCCCCTTGCTTCAAGATCTCCTGTCCTGCGTGTCCCCAGTGTGATCGGTACAGCAGCAGGTCACTTCTCTTGAGAGATGCCTCCGTGCACACTGACCTTTTATAGGTTCTTTTGGGTCCTGTGAGAAAGGTCACGTTGGACTGAGCGTAAGCCAGCCATGCCCAAACAAGTTTGGCGAGAGTCCCTGTTTTTTCCCTGCAATGCCTACTGATATTTGGAGGAAACCACGTTCTAAGGCGCAGACTGTGGGAAATGCTGTTGGAATCTCCAAGAAGTCACTGTGGAGAGGTGAAGTGCTTTGTGCCAGGTCACAGGGCTGCTGAGTCCGAGAGTTAAGCCTACAGCCTCAGATCAGGAAGGTTACACTCTCCCTTATGCTGGGTTTCCAGCTTCTCAAGGTCGATAGCTGAACTTCTGGAGGCAGGAGGAAGTGGAGCAGGCACCACACATCCCTTTGGGCGGTGAACGTAAAGCTAATAAAAATCAGTGAGCAAAACAACTCTGGCCTAAGGCTGAGATGCATGCTAGCTGATAAGCAGATCCGAGAAGAGAACAACTAAGGAGGGGGAGCTAACCAGTCTAAAGGTGGCACAGGTCAGCCTACCCCCACCCCCACCTGCACTAACATGACACAGGACTCTGGGGCAAATCTCAATTTTGGGTACACGCCTTCACATTGCCATGAAAAAAATCACTGTTTTTTAGCCAGTTGGGTCCACCAAAGCCACTCTCACAGGCTGAGAGCCTACTGTGTGCTGGGCCCTGCCTGGGCTAGGGATGGGGTCACACCCTAGACGAGACCTTCCTTGCAGGAGAATGAAGTCTAGCAGAGCTGGCACAAAGGAGATGCTCAAAACACACGGGAAGGAATGAGCAGGCCAGAGATGATTTTTATTTTCAGAGAAGAAACATGCATTTGTGCAATCTGAGAGTGAAGGCCCTGCCTGGAAGGCTGAATCCTTTCTTTGAGCATTTTCTTCAAGTGTTTAAGGCTGCTGAGCCGTGATGGGGTGTTGACTGACTGACCGACTGACTGACCTACCAAACGCATGCATGCGTGAGTGAATGGGTGAACGAGTGAACAGACTTAAACGTTTACATTCTTCCAGCAGGGCTGGGTCCTTGCCATCTGCCCATTTCAGCACAGGCTCATTTATAGGAGGGCTTTCCAAAAAGGGCAAGCACTTCTCCCCTCAAAATTCTCCTCTTTGAGCATCAGAAATTTGCTTGCCTAACTCCATTGCTGCCCGGCTGAGGACACTGAGGCACAGAGAGGCGATGTCATCCACCCACACTCACTGCCGGCAGCAGAAAACTGCTCTCCCCTGGGGCTTAATTTGCTAGAAATCCTGTGTTCTTGTGAATCAGCATCCAGAAGTACAAGTGGCAAGTAATGGTTGCTCATTCAACAAATACCGTGGGAATAGGTCTCCTCACAATAAAGTCGCATGGTTAAAAGACAAAATGCCCATAAACCACAGGAGCGTAACTGTGTTCCTGCAGAGCGGTGTGAGGTCTGTGGGCAGGGCGTCTGGGGAGCCCCTCTCTTCGGGGAAGTGGGGTTGGCTCCTGGTGAGCTGAGGTCCTTCTCCCTGGCAGGCTCAGGCCTCTTGTCCTTGTCTTACCCCTCCACGTGTCAGTTCAGAAATATGAGTGAGCACCTACTGCGTGTCCGACACCACCTGCCTGCTTCTCATCTGATGGGAATTTTCATCTTACTTCCTCCCTGTAGACGGGCGCTCAGAGTCCCTCTGCAGAGTCGGGAGTAGCTGCTGCGGCTGCCCAGGGGCGGGGCTGGGCCTAGGCCAAGATAACCCACTGAGGTGCAGAGAGTGGGTGTTCTAGTCTCATTGGGAGCCCACCTAGGCAGTCTTCTCACAGGGTGGCCCTGGCGACAAGGGAACTGCCAGGAGGGTGTTAGGGGAGGTGGAGAGATCCTGGTGTGTTTGTTGAAGTTTCCAAGTCTCAATCTACCACCTCTGAAGGTGGATAGCAGTGGTACTTAGGTCATAAAGTTGATGTGAAGGCGCGGTGTGGTAAGAAAGGCTTAGTTATGGTCACGGGGCTCCCAGCTAACACTAAGTACATAGCATTAGTCTGTTATCAGCCTGTAAATCATTCTCCCACCAACCGCAGAGCCACGAGGAGCTGTTAGAACACGTGCCCTCTGCTTTCCTATGACAACCACTAACGTGTGGTGATCACTTTTTCAAAAAAAAACCATCCAGCAATTATTTGAGTACCTACCACGTGCTCAGCACTCTGTCAGGCACCCTGGGGATGCAGTCAGACGTGGGCCATGCTTACAGTCTAGAGGGGAAGATGCATACGTGTGCTGGGACACAGAAGGGCTTAAAGAAGGGCCTAGAAGGGTCTGGTACACAGCACGTAGCTGGGAAACGTTTTGAAGCACACAAACTGGAGGGACTCAAAAGGGCACAGCATTGTGAGGTGGCACCAGGAGACACAACTCATGGGACACAGCAGGTGGGAAAAGAGTGTCTTTGAGGGTTTTGTCCCTGGTCCACATTCATCTGGCCCCTGCCCTGTGGACAGATGGTGGTGGGTGAAAGGCAGCATCTGTCCTGATGCTGAGTCCTGCCAGTCGGTCAGAGAACAGGAATGTCCGTCTCCCTCCCTCCTGGGGAATCTGATAGAAAATTCCTGCCGAGCTTTGCACTTTGCCCGGAGCTAAATCAACCTTTTCAACTCTGAGGGCCAAGAATCAGGTTTGGAGAGTGCAGGAGGATAGGGGTGGGGTGTGTGAACCCCGAGGGCTGATGTGCTCATCGGGCCCACAGAAGTGCAGAATTAGCGAGATGCATTTGTGAGGCGCGGGTTTTGTCTGGGGTGTTGTGCTAGGGTGTGGATGGGGAGAGTCTAGAGACTCTTGTTCTTTAGGTGGGAGAGGAAGGTGAGAACTCGGGTTCGGGCTCTCCTGGGGATCACCGCTGGGACGTGAGCTGCATGTGGCCTTTGTCCACCTGTGTGCGCTGTTGTGGGTGCGCACAGTCTCTGAGCAGGAGCCAGTGTCTTCAAGGCTGGTGTGGATCGGGGCCTGTTGTGTGCCAGGCACTGTGCTGTGCTCCAGGATAGATGTGTGAGCAGGACAGGTAGGGGCCTGATATTAATCTAGTAGGGTCCCTGCCCTGGAGGGCTTCACAGTCCAGCTTACGGTTTTACAAGGGCAGGAAACTAACCAGGAAGAGGAAACAGGGTGAGAGGGGCCCTGAGTAGGCAAGAGGAGGCCTGAGGTCAAGTCTCGGTTTAGGGGCAGGATTAAGGGAAGGGAGAGGTTAAATTGGCATAAGTGGGGGACAAAAGCTCAAATTTGTAGTGTTTGCCTATTTCCATGGTGTAAATATTCCCACCGTGGCTACCTTCAACCTACTAACATGAAGCCACTGAGGTGTGCCCCATCGGCTCTCCCAGTGCCACCCAGCTTCAGCACAGCACCGCAGGAGCCGCTCCTCTGAGACAGCATCCTGGTCACTGAAGTGAGCGGGTGGGGCTGGACAACGTGAAATTCCTTGGTGCACTGGGGAGCATTAGGTAAATGTAAAATGGCGAAGATTTCTCACGCTTTGAAGTTTTATGACCAACACTGTCTCCCAGCTATTCTACTCAGGATCCAAGGGCAGGATGTGTTATTCTAATCTGTTTATAAACCCCCTTTTAAAAACTGCTTCAAGAAAATGTAAATCTTTTCTTTATTTCAAAAATGAATAACAAATTACTTGTAGAAACCTTAGGAATTGCAAGCAATTGAAAGAAAGAAATAGAGATTTCTTTTGTCCTTTGAATAGAGTCGTTGGATATGATTTTTTAAATTGGGGTAAACTTGACATGTAATATTATATAAATTTAAGGTATATGCCATGTTGCTTTGATGCATTTATACATTGTAATATGGTTGCCATCGTACTGATATTTACCACATGACATACAGTACGCTATCTATATTCAGACACTGAATGATAGATTTCCTTTGGTTGTGATCTTGTCGCTCCCTTTGACCCACCCTCTCACTTGCCATGAGGAAACTGCCCCGAGGGGGATGCGCCAGAGTTAGTAGCAGAGGTGGAGTTGGACCCTGGGTGTCCTGTAGCCGGGAATGATGGCAATTAATTAGGCAGAGTCAAAGCCAAGTTCTTTTCTGACCAGGATGTCCTCATGTTAGGACTAAGGATTTTTTTTAATTTTTTTAAAAGATTTTATTTATTTATTTATTTATTTTTAAAGAGAGGGGAAGGGAAGGAGAAAGAGAGGGAGAGAAACAGCAATGTATGGTTGCCTTTCACGTGGCCCTCACTGGGGACCTGGCCTGCAACCTAGGCATGTGCCCTGACTGGGAATCGAACCGGGACCCTTTGGTTCCCAGCCCATGCTCAATCCACTGAGCTACACCAGCCAAGGCAGATTTTTTTTTTTTCCATCTGTAAATTCAAACAAGTGAGAAAAGTTTTCCCCAATTCCTGACTTCCCCCCTTGCTTTACTTACTGTCCCCGTACCCCCACGTCACCGCAGTCCTCGTCTCTCCAGTGCACTGATCATGCGCCCAGGGCTTTCCTAGGGCAACTCATTTTCGCGATCCCCACCCCCATATAGCTACTGTTTTAGTTTTGGTAGTTTGGGTTTTTTTATATTTTTCCCCAATTTTTAATTTTCACTGTTGTTCTAATCACCATTTTGTTATGTTTCTTACTTGTCAATCGTTTCTTGTTACATTATCTTCATATGCACACAAAGGGCTGTATAATATCTCATTCACTTAACAAGTATTTATTGAGTGACTACTGTGTGCCCTACACTGGGAATGAGTGAGCAGGAGCTGAATGCTGTTCCTGCCTGCACAGAGGCTGTGGTTACTGGGAAAGTTAGCTGTCAACCTCATAATCACATGGACCAAATATCCTGTAGGTTATAGTCATGGAGTTGGGGGTGAGTTTTAATGACCTGTTCTGTTTCCCAAAGCAAATGAAAGGGGGGAGGTTTCACCTCTGTAATGAAATCTGAGGATGCTTTCCTGGGTGGGAGGCGGTGAGCATTCCAGGCGGAGGGCAGATACAGTTTGAGTTCTGAAATGATCAGGACTCTAGTCCCCTGATAAACACCTAATAGCCTCTTTCTTTGTGTCCTTTACCTGTTTGTGATATGTTATCAAAGGAACTATGTTTTACCTTGTATTTTTCTACCCAACTGTATACTTGGAAAATTTGCAAGGCTGCAGAAAAGTTACCAGAATAGTATTTTCTTCACCTAGATTTTGTTTGAACACTTTGCATCGTCTGATCTGTGTGTATATACTCATAGACACTTTCCCTCCTGAACCAGTTGGAAACAAGTTGCAGACATTCCGACACTTTACCCCTAAATACTTTGGCCTATACTCCTAAAAATAGCAAAATTCTCCCACATAATCACCTACTATTACCTGCCTCTGTAAATTTACAGTAATTTTAGAATATCTGCTAATATCCAGTTCGCATGTCCTCAGTTGTGACAGAACACCTTTTACAGGCCTTTTCTTCAACCTCAACCCCCACCCACCCATCCAGAGACCGTCCTTGGCTGAAGCATTGCATTTGGTTGTATGCCTCTTTGTTCCCATCAGTGCAGGGCAGGGCCTTCCCTTGTCTCTGTCCGCTATGACACCAGCATTTAAAGAGCCAGATTGTTGTTCTGGATTTGTCTGCGTGCGTCCTCATGGTGCCACCCACCTCGTTCCTCTGTCTGTCCTCTCCCATGAATGTCCAGTGAAGCCCAGAGGCTGGGGTAGGTTCAGGAACAGCATTTCCAGTGGCCAGACCTCGCTGGCGACATTGTCACCCCCTGAGGTCGGGATGGCCCATCGTTGGTGACACTGAGTTGGCACCTGGTGAAGACCAGAGCCTGCATTGTGTTTTGGCTGAGACCTGGTAGAGACGTTGTAGTGACCATAATTCTAACACATGTTGGGAAGGGAAAGCCTTCGTCATAAAAAACTCTCTCTCATCCTAAACACAGGGCAAGGTGGTTGTTTTTTTTAAATTATAGAAACAAGTCATATGTAAGCATGGCTCTGACATTTTTGTTTGTTTATTTAAGACTTTCAAATAAAACTGAGTCTGTTTGCCATCGACCTTACAGGCATGTGCGTGCCAAGGGACATCTCAGAGAAAGTCTTCATGCTTTTCTGAAACATCTCCCCTTTTTAATGGACCAGGTCAGGCTTGGCTAGCGTTTGCTGTATGTAGCAGTCTCCAGTGCTCTGTCTGTAACATCCAGTAGAAGCAAGGCCTCCTCAAGGGTGGACTGTCGTGGCGGAAGGGAAGTTTTGCAGAGTGACAGCTTGCCAAGCAGTGTGAGCGTGCGCAGGAGTGAGCATGTCCGTGTGTGCTATTGTTGTCTCAAGGGAACTGGAATGGTGAGTCACGGTGCCAAGAATAGTGTCAGATGTGACACAAAGAAATGAACACTGTGCCAGTTTGGGGAAGGCTTGATTTAAATTAGAATCAAGGAAATCTATCGAGTGCCTGCTTGGTGCCAGGCACTGTGCTGGGCGCTGTGAGTGGCACCGACTGGCTCCTGGGAGACTTAAGTCTGGAGGGAACAGGCCTGAACATGCCAATCCTGGGGCGGCGAGTGCGCAACAGGGACATCTGAGGAGCTGGGGGGAATTTGGGATGGACCTAACATTTCCCAAGAGGGGTAACAATCAGAACATGCAAGCATGCAGTCAGGTAAAGAATGAGCCATGTGGCATAGATACAGAAAACAGACTGACGGTTGCCAGAGGGGAGGGAGGTCTGGGTGAAAAAGGTGAAGGGATTAAGAAGTGGTAGTCACAAAACAGTCCTGGCGATGTAAAGGACAGCATGGGGAATACAGTCAATAACACTGTAGTTACTGTATATGGTACCAGGTGGGTACTTGAAAATATTAGGGGGATCACTGTGTGAAGTATATGATTGTCTAACCATTATGCTGTACATCTGAAATTAATACAAAACAATATTGAATGTAAACTGTACTTGAAAAATAAAATAAAAAAGTTAAAACAAGGAGAATAAGTCATGTGAAAGGAGGAGCATGTGCAGAGACCCCGTGGCCAGAGAGACCACCGTGTGCTGGAAGAAGACAGCAGCTCAGTGCGGCTGGATCGTGGACTAGGGCAGGAGACGGGGAGGTGTCTGGGCGGGGGCACTGTGAGCTTTGGTAGTAAAGAGCTTAGATTGTCCTAAGCTTCCAGGAGGCCCCTGAAGCATTTTAAGTAGGGGAGCAACATGATCAAATTTGCATTTGGAGTAAGGACCTCTGGATGAGTGGGGAAAAACATCTGGAGGGAGACAAACTTTGGAGAGGGACCTGTTGGGCTTGCCCAGGTGACGGGAATGAGGAGTTTCAGGAGACGGGCTCCCCAGTCAGCAGGGATGGTTGAGTCAAGGCAAGATAAACACCTGGTTGATGGGTCTGTGTTTGTTTAGAGCTGTGCTGGCCATTTCAAGCATTCCACCAAAATTCATGCAAGCAGAGGAGGGGAAAGTGACAGAAAGCAAGAAGTAATGTGTTTCAGAGTGATCATTTATGTTGGCTCGATTACCATCATTTTCATGGCTTTTTTTTTTTTTTTGTATATAGGAGAGCTATTGACTTATGACCTCTTTTATTGATGTTGGTTAATATCACGAAAGCGTCCTACTGGTTCTAATAGTTTTTCAGATCTTATTTTTTACGGGGAGGAATTTTTCCAGACATATAATCACATCATCTGCAAGTTAATAAAATTTCATTTCCTCTATCTTTCCAATTGGTAGAAAAATGTTTTAAATTTGTCTAATTGGATGGCAAATGCTTCCTGAATAATGGTAAACAATTGTGACATTACAGTCATTTTGAACTCACACTGACTTCGGTGCAGAAGTGCTCTGACATTTCCCCTGCAGCGCAATGTTAGCTTTTGAGGTCTAGCTCTCTTAAGGAAGGTCTAGCTCTCTTAAGGAAGTTTCCCTCTCTTCCTATTTTGTTAAGAGACTTTTGATTTTTTATTGTTTTTTTCCTTGTTGAAAACTTATTTATTTATTCATTCTACAAACATATTCAAGCATACTATGTGCCAGTAATCTTTCTAGGTGCTGAAGATACAGCAAAGAACAAAACAGGCAAAAATCCCACCTGTACAGAGCTGATACACAAATGGGAAAGAAAATAGGCAAGTAAATATACAAATTATACAGTATTTTGAGTGATGATATTGCTGTGGAAATAACGCTGTGGGAAGCAGTTAGACATGAGCAGCGCGAGGACGATGGGCCACCTACCAGACGTCTCCAGGGTGCAAGGCCCCTGGTGCCTGGCAACAGACAAAACTGGAATCACAAGGACCTCGTCCCCAGGGTGACATTTTCTCCCCTAGCTTATCGCTGGTCATATAGTTTAGACCCCTTGACCTTTCTGGTCATGCAGTTCGATCCTCCCCTGACCTTTTCTCCCCTAACATGTCGATAGTCATGCTGGTTGGATCCCCTTAGAGGGAAATAAACAAGGGGGCCAGAGAACAGCCCTTAAGCATTAAGCCCCAGGACAATGAGGTTCTGATCTGCATCAGATACATCTAGGCCTCACTTATGTTTAGCTCCAGGGCCAGAAAAGCAGCAAAACCAGACAAGTGACACCCTGGCTGACATTAACGCCAGCTGCATTGACTAAACCAAGAGATTTTTTAAAAAGTCAGGAATAGCTCCATACACCAAAAGGTTGTGGGTTCCACCTCAGGTCTCTTAAGGGAAAGAGCTGATTGATGTTTCTCTCTCACATCGGTGTTTCTCTCTCTCCTTTCCTCTCTATTTAAAATCAATAAACATATCCTTGGGTGAGGATTAAAAAAAAGTAAGGAATAACTGTTTAAATTTAACAAGATCAACATCTAAGGAGCCATGTATATTTTTATTTTGACTCTGTTGATGAGATGAATAATATTGGTAGATTCCCTAATGGTGTCTGATCCTTGCAGCCCTAGAGTGAATCACCATTGGTTGTGATCTATATTTCTTTTGATAAAAAAGTATTTTAAGCTACTTGCCATCATTTAAATTAATGCCCTATAAATATGCTGTTGGTTTATTCTGTGGCTCGTAGTGAATGTTGACAGGATAGCTTTACTTCAGTTTGAGAAGTCGGAGCTAGAATGATGAACAAATCATTCATTCATTAGGTCAACATACCATTATCAAGTGCTCAATGTGTGCAAAACACGGATGGATGGCCTCCAGTGCCCTGTGTAACTCAGAGATCTGTGGTTCCAGACAATGGTTCCATTGGTCAGGATTTGTTGCTGTTGAAAATGACAGAAACGATTGGTGTTTGGATTAAGAAGCGTAACGAATGTAATGGCTCGTTTAAATGGAAGTCCCAACAGCAGGTAGATTCAGGCATGGTTGGACTCAGGGGCTCCGTGTCATTAGGCCTTGGACTTGCTCTTTCCTTATTTGGTCCTGCTTTCTTCTGTATTGGCTTTGCTCCCAGGATGGCTTCCTCCATGTGATACCTCCCAGAGCTCTAGGCTGACGTTCTGGCGCAGCTGTGGAGTGAGAGTTTATCATTCACACTTGTTCCAAAAGGACTTCCCATGTACACTCATATTTGTTCAGCTTGGGACACATGCTGTCTCCTGTGACTTGAAGGTGGGGGGATAAGGTCAGTCTCACCTGGACTCTTGGACTGAGAGTGAAGGAGGGGTGGGCCCCAGTGGGAAAGCCAGGTGCTGTTACCCACAAGCAGGGAATCACATGCCGGGTGGCAGGCACACCCAGTGTTCACGCCACCTGGGCCAGCAATGTCCTTTCTTCTGTGGTCCTCACTGTCCTTTTCCACAAGTGGGAGGGGAGGCTGCCAGGGGCCGTGATTCCTGACCCAAGCTGAGGGCACAGCAAGTCAGTTGCAGAATCAGGATTCTAGGTCCCTACCTAAAGTTCTAGGCCTTATTTGCTGCACTGAAGTAAGCATAGAAACAGGAGTGGAGAGTTAAAGCATTGGCTGGGCACCTTGACATTTGGTTGTTCAATGAAGGATTTCCCTGGGGTCACCCTCACCCCTGACCCCTTAGCCAACATAATAATTCATCTTGCAGTTCTGTATTGTTCCCTTCACATAATGAACTTAGAAGGTAGACACTTTTAAAAGCGCGTCTTTGACGGGATATGAGATACTTTTCATCAGGGTTCCCCAGCCCCCGGGGCTGCGGATCATACAGGTCCAGGGCCTGTTAGGAACTGGGCTGCAAGTACAGCTGGCCTGAGCTCTGCCTCCTGTCTCCCCACCAGCATCCACAGTGGGGCCAGTGAAACTCACCTGAGCTCCGCCTCTGGCACCCCCAGTCCCCAACCCTCCCTAGCCCATCTTCCATGAAACCAAACCATGGTGCCAAAAAGGTGGGGGACCACTGTTTTACGTGAAGCATTTATAGATGCCTGGTCTGATTTATTATCTCTTCAAATATTTTTTTCTTCTAATCTTTATTGAGTTGTAAGTATATGTGGCATGTGTGCCAACCTCAGGGCAAAGCTCGGTGAGGTTTTTACATTTAGCCCTCAGATCCAGGCACCCCATTCCAGCTTCTCCCCTAGCCCCTGCTTTCCCTCCAGTCCTCAACTCCTCCCAGAAGAACTGTGACTTCCTCCCCACTGCCTGGCCTCAGGCTGCACCTAAGAACTCTCTCCTGGGTGTAGAGACCTGAGGCCAGGGGCAGACTTAGACACCTGCCCCTGAGGACTTGTGCTGTGAAGGGAGGAGGGAAGTTACCATCCAGCAGGGGAATCAGCCCCGCTCGGAGCTGTCCTCGCTTCAGATGCCACAAGTGCCCATCAAGGAGAGCCTGTCTTCTAATTGGGGTGCTACAAGGCCCCCTATTCTCTTGTTCTTCTTTCAAAAATGAGGAAACTGAGGCCCAGAAAGAGAAGAGATTTGCTGGAGGTCATGGGCTAATACAAGCTGGAGGCCAGGTGGGTGGGCTGTGGCTACCAGCCAGCCCCCTGCTACTGCTGCCGCCCCACTCAGTGATCCAGTTGGCTGAATCGTTGAACTTGGTCATTCTCACTCCTCATTTCATCATACTCTTGATTTTTTTTTCCTGGAAAATCTTGAAATTCTCTGAGAAATGGAATATGTAATAGAAAGAATGTAGGGGCTGGAATAGGACATTCTTGGGTTCAAATTTATCTCTGTGCTATTACTCTGGGTAAGGATGTTAACCTGCCTGAACCTCAGTGTCTTTGTCTATAAATAGGGTAATACTAATACCAATCTCAGGGTGGTTGTGAGGATTAAATGAGATGATATGCATTACACACTCGGCACGCTGTCTGGAACTCATTGTCTTTATAGTTATAAAGCCAGGTTATAGCATTTCTTGGGGAAGATGAGATATGACATAAGAGATGACAAATGTCACAATCCCCCCAAAATGTGAACACTTTACTCTAATTTTACCATTCTAAATTAGTTTAGAAATTAACAATGGTGTAGTATTTAAGAACACAAGCTAAGAAAATGGACAGCCTCGGTTCAAATCCCGACCGTAGCACTGCGTAACCTTGGGCAAATTACTTAACTTCTCTGTGCTTTAGTTTCCTTGAGTATAAAATAAGGCCAAGAGTAGGGCCGACCGTATAGGGTAGTTGTGAGGATTGAATGAGATGATGCATATACACAGTTTCTTAGCCCAGTGACTTAGTTGCTGTGCAATAAATATGACATTATTATTATCTAATAATTACATTAATAATAATGTGGCTTATTATTATTATTTCTCTTTGAATTTTAAGTATCTTGATGGAAGTTTGCCTTGGTTTCCAGTCTGTACTCTGTGCACTGGTCCTTCACTGAAAGTTCTCTCCAGTGCCTGTCTGTCCTCACGCTTGTGTTCCTAACGGAATTCGGGTGGAGAAGACTGAATGCTTGTGTTCCTAACGGAATTTGGGCAGAAAAGACTGAATGCTTGTGTTCGTAACGGAATTTGAGCGGAAAAGACTGAATGCTTGTGTTAGCAACGAATTCGGGAAGAGAAAACTGAATGCTGGGGCAGCAGCATCCTCGAAGTTGCAGAAAGAGGTCGGCTCTTGAAGAAGCGTGAATGGGCCACTCTCCTGGGCCGAGCGTTTTGTCCACTGGGAACAATGTGTGGCTTTCATGGGTGACTCATCCTTGGGCAGCAGTGACCACGCCATGGGGACAGCAGAATGGAGTTCAATCCCACGTGTGCCCAGAGGGAGTTGGTCGTTGCACCATGGGAGCAAGTGGGGCCGGGGAGGGTTTCTTTCTCCCAGGACCAAGGAGTCAACTCAACTAGCAATGGATCAAGTTGAGCAACTGAAAGGATGTGAGAAAATAAAAGGTGCTAGTTTGGCAGCTCTGCCTTTTTATTTTGAAAAATGCTCCTTTCAGCTCTGAATGGGCCCCTTGAGCTGCAAGGAGCAATGCCAGTTAACCCACATTTAATTAGAAACTGGGTTAGTGGACTTTCTCTTTCTCACAGAGCATGTCCTGGATGTTGGACCCCTTCCAGTGGCTGGTACAGTAACAGCCATTTACCCAGCCTGGTTATCTGGACGCTGGAATCAGCCGGGTGAACATACTCCCTCTCCGCCCACCTTTACCAGCTCTCTCATGACTGAATTTGCCGGCTCCACAGAGAATGCTGACTTTCCCCTAGATTTTCCTGAGGATCAGTCTACTTTGGCTACCTCTGCTGTTTGGGAAACATCTCAACGCATTTTCACTGTTAGATTTTTATTTTCCTCTTCAGTGAATGTTTTCCTGTCCTGAGTGAAATTATGTGGATTTCCTTTTGTCTGGTTACTTCCCCCTGGTGTGTGTGTGTGTGTGTGCGTGCGTGTGCATGTGAGAGAGAGACAGAGAAAGAAAACTTCCCTCTCTTCCTCTCCCAGGCCTCACTGTCCCTTCTTTTGGGGGCAGGGACCCAGCAGACAGTGACACAGTGACTCCCTTGTCTGCTGGGTTCCCACCAGCTGATGAGCAAGGTCATTTTCAAACTCCTGACACCTGCTTATCGAAACTGCCAGCTGCGCTCCACTAAGATTGCTCCCTCCCGAAGAGGGGAGATGAGAATAGACTAGGGAGGGACCAAGAGCCAGAGAGTGAAGGGCACTATCCGGCAACTTTAAAGGCGTGGGTGGGCATTTGATTGGACAACTGGGCTCTGCAGGCTCTCAACTGATGAGAATGCCCCACCATAACAGTTGTGCTGTGCGTTGAGTAGGTCTTTTAAATAGACAATAAAAACATTTGCACAAACGCTGTGTAATTTGATCCCCCCTTTTTTTTGTTGTTGTTCTTGGGAGCAACATGACTTTTTTAAAACCAGTTTTAGCTCATCTGCCTGCCCCATCATTTGAAAGTGCTGTGATTGATTACGTGATGTATGTAGCATATGATGCATATCTATGCCTCATGAAATACATAGATTAAATCGGATGGTGGGTTTTCAGTGCAGGAAACAAATGGCCGAAGGGCAGCCTGTGTTCCTGTGTCCCCTTGTCCCCTTTGTGAGCATGGGTGTCGTCAGGGGTCCCCCACTGGGACGGCCTGCTCTCTGAGCTCCCTGGGGGGTCCCCTACCATGTCACACCTGGAGGTGTATCTCGAAGGGTAGTTCCTCGGCCTGTGGGAATTGGCCATTTGGGGACTGGAAACCAAAGAGCTCATCATACCTGGAGCTGCGTGGGGGGTGTGGGACAAGTTCTTTTTCGCCCTGGACATGCTGTGGTCTTGATAATGGGACAAGGGCGGTGAAATATCTGGGGCTAAAACATATCATTTTGTGGGAGGAACGTCAAGAAAAATAATTTTACAATATTCTTTTCCAAATTTTATAAAAACCCAAGACC